>JAPFFP010052253.1:0-30241 GCA_026153255.1 Solanum medicagineum
CTTACATGATTTTATCTCTATATTTCATGACTTTATACTAGCATTACACACCCTCTAAGTGTTTGATAAAATGTCCCGATGTTGTTTCTTGAGGAGTTGAAGGTCCAAAGCATGAGATATGATATGATTGACTATATGATGATGAAATGACCTTATGTATATCATATATTCTATATAAAGTGTTGCATTAGACCATGCCAAATCCGGGTGACCTAGTTGAGGGGTCAACATCTCAACTACTAGGGTGATGGATGTTGTCATCACTAACATTGATGAAGGGTTTGTACCTCTTATACTAGGGTGATGGGTGCTATCATCACTAACCTTGATGAGGGGTTTGTCACTCACATACTAGGGTGATGGGTGCTATCATCACAAACCTTGATGAGGAGTTTATACTTCACACACTAGGGTGATGGGTGCTATCATCACAAACCTTGATGAGGGGTTTGTAGCTCACACACTAGGGTGATAGGTGCTATAATCACTAACCTACCAAGGGGTTTGTACTTTGAAAATATAGCTTGGTCTCTTCTACACATTTGGTATTCTATATGAGCATGAATTACTTAAGCATGTTTTACTTCTGCATTGATTATACATGTTATATTGTTATAAGTATGCCTATTGCCTATTGTTATGCATTTTGATTATGATGCTCAATTCTTGTTTACATTGTATCCAGCCTACTAAGTACATTCAAACATACTAACGCATACTCTATGCCTACATGATGTCACCATGTAGGAACCGGTGCCCAAGTTGATCATCCTCCTCCTACACGTGGCTAGTTCAGTGCTATTCAAGTTAGTTGGTGAGTCCTCAACTCCGGGGACCTTAGTCTTTGATTCTCCTATCTTATTTATTATCTATTTTGACCATGAGGGATGAGCCCGATTTCTTTGTTTTGGCCCCGTTTTTATCTATGTATAGAGGTGTTTGTTGGACATGTTATGTAACTATGGTAAGATCCTTGACGCTATTGTTCTTGATGTTTATGATACGAGCTTGTCTATTGATTATGATGTTGTGCAGGCTTTCTCCTTGTCCCGTTGCCCCTATTCTTATTCTTTTATGTGTTATCTATTACTTTCTCGACCAAGGATGTGTAATGATGTTCTAAGAGGCTTGCTTGGGGTCCCTTTGGGTTCCCCTTGCGCCGTGTCACGTCTAGGCCCTAGACTTGGGTCATGACAAAATGATGACATTATAATTTCATATTTGCATTGTGTATCACATCCTTAGTACATTTCAAATGTACTGATGCATATTTTTCTAGCATGATTTGACCATGTAGCAAACAGTGCTCCTCCCCAGGCTCGTGGCTAGTTTTACGACATTTAAAACTAGTACTTTTGTTGTGGTGATCCCTTAGTTGGGGTCACTATCATTTTCATTCTTGCTATTTATTTCAGACACTACGTATATGTTGGCTTTCTGAGGCTTTTACATTCTATGTTGTTCTTGTATAGAGTCTTTTCTATTTGGTGAAAATTGATCGTTACCACTTTCCTCCATATATGATTTAGTCGGTATGCTTTATGGACATGTATTGATGTTTTGTTTTTAATGTTGCTTCATCATCATAATATGGTCCCACATACCTTTTTCCCCATTTTACTTTTGCAAATGTTTAATTTAGGCCTATGAATGCTCGAGATATTAAAGATTGCTTTGGCGAGGCCCCTTTGGGTATCTCATTCGCCGTGTGATGACTAGGCCTTAGGCCGGGTCATTACACAAGTCTTAATCGTCATATACTTGAAATTATATACTTTTACTTGCAAATCCTAAAAATACTGTAATTCTTCATAATTCATGCATAACTAGGTATACTAACAATGTAAGAATCATAATCCAACCATTTTTAATCATGTCATAAAAATCAATGCTTAATCTTTAAGAAGGGAGAATTGAGTCTTATTTCATGGATGAATCTTGTCCATGAGTGAAGCTCTACATACCTCAAGTAAAGAACCTTAGAAATTGGGAATGAATGACCTAGAAATCCTTAGCAAAACTTTGAACCCTAGCTTCCATGGAGAGAATCCTTAGAGAGAGAAGTTTTGGAACTTTGGGAGAGGTGTTTATGAGTGAATGAGCTAGAATGAAATAGGGATATGTTTTACAAGAATTAGGTCAATTAAGTTAGTTAGAGTTTCAAAAAAGTGTAGTGTAGGAGTTAAATGGATTGAAAATGACTAAAAAGCCCTTCATTTCAAAATATCAGACCCACCCAGGAGACCATGATCATGACCCGTAATCCATTCCATGGGTCGTGCATTGGTTCGAAAAAGGCATGGTTCCAAAAATTGATCTACTAGAAATTGCACTTTAAAACCACAAAACCTCATGTATGGTCCACAATTTCATTTACCGATTGTAGAACTCTCCCAGACATAGAAAAATTTTCATCTTGCGGGGTCCCTTTGATGACTCATTTTACTGGCCATATAAGGAAGTACAATCTTCCTGTTTTTTGTGGAGTGAATTCTAGAGACCAAAATTCTCACTGTTTTTTGTGGAGTGAATTCTAGAGACCAAATTCTCACCAAGTTTTGGACTCCCACCACAAGACAATTTTTCAACTCGTGGTCCCACCCACGAGCCGTAGATTGGCTGGTATAGTCAGTCACAAAAATTTTCACAACTTTTTCACTACATAGGTTTTTCAACATGTTGGGTGTTACACTTACCACATTTAGAATTCATAATTAGATGGAAAAACTTTTTACCAACTTTCTTTCATTCATTCTTTCATTGAAGGAACTTCATCAAAACACAATTGAATAATATTAATAAACCTTGAGAGAAGCCTCTATCATTTATGTTATAAGTCATTGATCACTAGGGAAAGCCATGTGGGTTCAATATTAAATCACTTAAAACATAATTCAATGAGAACATGCATAATCATGAATAATTATAACCATTGAAATTGTAATGCAAGGAACCTAACATGAAGATCACAAAGCCTAGGTAGCATTGGAAAGTGTTTACTTGAAATTCATCATAATCATGCAATTAGTCATAGATTCATGTCAAAATAGTCCAAATATCATAATATAAGTCACAATACATACAATTAAAGAAGAATTATAAAAGTCCATGAAAATACATACTTGAATTGAGTAGGAAAAAAATTAATAAAATTAGCTCCATGGATGAAAACCCGTAGCAGAAACCATGAGAATTGGTGGTAAGTCTTGATTAACCTAGTGGCTATGCTCTTGATCATCCAAAGCAACCGGAGAGGAAGATGGCCTTGGAAAATTCATATTTGTGTAAATGATTTAGAGTGGGGCTTCATTGAGTAGTATAGGAATGCTTATAGGTAGCTATAGGGTAAAAATGAAGTTTAGGGATTAGATGGGTAGAAAATTCCAAAAATAACCTTCATGTAAAACTACTGGATAGTAACCAAAAAAGTAGTTTACGAGTCATTGATGCATGTAAAACTCATGAAATGGGTCTCATGAAAATCAAACCAACTTTCATGGTCTCTAAATTCAATGTATAAAATCCCTTTCTATGGACCATCATTTGGACCATGACCTGTAGAAGGGTCTAGTCCTATCGATTTCTCAAAAGTCCTGAGACTTTAAATCATGGGTCCAAAATCTTGACCATAATCGATAGTCTATAGTTCCTTCTATGGATCATCGAAAACTTCGTACATGGCTTCCATACTTAGTCAAACCTTTTCCTTCTCACTACCCCTTCTAGGTACCCAAGTACAGCTCGTACGTCCAAATATGGGCTTTTCCTGTTGAGTCGTAAATTAAGTCTTGAAATCTAATAATTTTCCCCATGTCTAGACTCCCATGTACGACCCTTGTCTACGGCTCTTAGATACCATATGTATTTCCATCAAACCTTTCCACAAAAATTTCTAAGTCTAGTACCTATCCATATGGCCTTGTATGACCCATGGTTCAATCTATAAGCCATATTTGGGTCTTGTGGAGCCTAAAAGTGGTCACATTTTTCTGCAACTTATTCTTGTTTTGACTTTTTAACTTATGGGATATTACAAAGATCTAAACACAGGTAGAGAGTAAAGAACATAGGTACTCCTTCTAACCCAATCGAACCTACGTAACTACAACTAACACTCAGGAAAACTAGCATTTAAAATATGCATAATAATGGTACAAGTATGTAGTACTTACCACAGACCGTATCCAATAATTTAAAAGTACAAAGTCAATCAACAAATACCATGTCATACAAGTATCCACATTAACACAACAAAATGAGATGAAATGAAATGGGATGTAGTGAAGTGCAAATGATACAACACAATGTCAAATAATCATGATGTATGTCTATCCTATGTTACAAATTCATTGATGTAATCAGACTGAAACCCATGGGGGCCACACATAGACAATGTATCCATAAGAATCATTATCCTTTGGCACAATCACATCTAATCGAAACTATTTTCCTTAACTTTTTATCATACTTGCTAGAACCATTTTTCTTTGGCATTTACCAATTCTTGCTGAGACCATTTCCCTTTTTGCTCTTCATCAATAGAGAAACTCGTTCAATATTTTATTTTACCACATTATTCATACTGCAATGGACATGAGAATATGCAAAAAGTCCACACAATTCATATATTCAACGAATAATTCACTCAATCTCATCATCTATACTATATTAAAAGTATGAAGACACTTCGAAATGTTGTTTGAACTTTTTGCCCTTTATTAAAATATTTCTCTTTCGACAATTTTGTCTTTTTACTATTTTCCTCCCATTATTATTTCATTATCTTTATTATTAGTAATTTGGATTTATAATTTCACTAAATTATATTAGAGTCCGACTCAAACTCTAAATCGATAATATTTAAAATCTTTTCTGATAATGAAAATGTTTAATAATCAACAACTACTTTTTTATTACTTACAACAACAACAACATACCCAGTGGAATCTCAAAAGTGAGGTATCGGGAAGATAGAATATACGCAGACCTTACTGGAAATCCTCGTCTCAAATACCCATATGCAGAATAAACTAGATATGGCAAAAAGAAAAGATAGGGAACAGAAAGAGAGACTAATAATGAAAAACACATGACAGTATATAAATATGATAAAATTAACATATATATGACAGATAATGACAACACATGATATGAACCATGACTATTCCCACTACCCTACTATACCCCAAGGCCATGAATCCACCTAACTGTACCAACCAATTAGCCTGCTACTCTAATTTACAACCTCCACTCTTTTCTATCTAAGGTCATGTCCTCGGTGAGATCAAATTTTGCCATATCTTGTCTAATCACCTCTCCCCAATACTTGTTTAGCCTACTTTTACCCCTCCTTGTAACTCCCAAAACCAATCTCTCCTACCTCCTAACAGGAGCATCAGTGCTCCTTCTCTACACAAGTCTAAACTATCACAGTCTCGCTTCCCTCATCTTATCAGCCATAGGGGCCATCTCTAGCTTCTCCTGAATGGTCTCATTCCTAATCTTATCACTTCTGGTGTGACCACATATCCATCTCAACATCTTCATCTCTGCGACATGCATCTTTTGAGCATGTGCATTTTTTATTGGCTAACACTCCACCTGATACAGTAAAGATGGTCTAACTACCATTCTATAAAACTTACCTTTGAGTTTAGGTGGTATCTTCTTGTCACACAATACTCCAGAGGTAGACCTCCATTTAGTCCATGCTTCCCAATAAGATATGTGACATTATCATTGATATCGACCACTACTCTGGATGATGGACACTCGATACTTAATGTTTTCCCTCTTGGGTGTAGGTTGAGTGGCAAGCCTCACATCAATATTTGCTTCATCCTTTGCAACACTAAATTTGTACTCCAAATATTCTGTTTTGGTCCTGCTCAATTTGAATCCTTTGGACTCCAATGCATGTTTCCAAGCCTCTAACCTATCATTCACTTTAGTATGAGTCTCATCAATGAGTACTATGTCTTTCGCAAATAGCATACACCATGGAACCTCCTCCTGGATAGATCGTGTCAGCTTATCCATCACCAAGGCTAATAGGAAAGGGCTCAACACAGATCCTTGATGTAGTCCCATCTCAACAGGAAAATACTCAAAGCCTTCTTCCACCATTCTTACCCGAGTTTTGGCTCTATCATACATGTCCTTAATTGCTGATATATGCCACTGGGATACCTTTCACCTCTAGACACCTCCATAGGACATCCCTTGGAACTTAATCATGGGCCTTCTAGAGATTAATGAACACCATATATAGATTCTCCTTTCTTTCCCTATATTTCTCTAATGATCTCAGAAATAGATGAATTGCTTCACTAGTCGACCGCCTGGTATGAATCCAAACTGATTCTTAAGCCAAAATAGACACTACTCTTCTCACCCTCATCTCAACCACTCTCTCCCAGACCTTCATAGTATGACTTAACAACTTGATAACCCTGTAGTTGTTGCAGTTTTAAATATTTCCCTTGTTCCTGTACAATGGAACCGTTGTATTCCTTCTCCATTCAACAGGTATCTTAGCAGTCTTCATAATAGCATTGAACAGTCTAGGCGACCACTCTATGCCATCCTTGACCATGTTCTTCCAAAAATCTACCGGAATCTCATCGAGTCTGACCACCCTCCCTCTCTTCATACTACTAATAGCCCTTCCAATCTCCTCGACTCTGAACCGCCTATAACAACAAAAATCACGATGACTTTTGGAGTGTGCCAACTTACCAAGATCAATATCTCTATCTTCTTTTTCATTTAAGAGTTTATGAAAGTAAGCTTGCCATCTTAGTTTAATGGAAGCGTCATCCATCAACTCCTCACCCTCCTCATCTTTGATGCACTTCACTTGGTCTAAGTTGCAAGCTTTCCTTTCTCTCTCTTTAGCAAGCCTATACAATCTCTTGTCCCAGACTTTATCACTTAGCTCCTAATATAGGTGCTCAAATGCTATTGTCTTATCACTCAATATCCCCATCTTTGCTTCCAATTTAGCTATCTCATATATCTTTTTAAGACTTCACCTTTCATCTTCGTCACTACATTCCAACCACTTTTTGTAAGCAACCTTCTTATCTTTCACTTTGCCTGAACTTCATCATTCCATCGCCAATCGCCTTGACATCCACCAAAGTCCCTCTCGAAACCCCTAGTACCTCGGTAGCTACCTTTCTAATGTAGCCAACAGTAGGGTCCTACATATTGTTCACATTTTCGTCACTACTCCATGCTTCTAAGTTTCTCAACTTTTCTTCCATCTCTCGAGAAAGGGTAGAAGTATGGTATCCCCATCTAATCCTTGGTTGGGCTTAAATAACCTTCTTCTTCTTTTCTCTCTTGATCTCTAGATCCGTCACTAGAAGCCTATGCTTAGTGGTAATATTTTCACTTGTAATAACTCTGAAATTCTTACATAGACTTCTATCTCTCTTTTGGAGAAGTAGGCAATCTATCTGACTCTTAGCTACCGTACTATGAAAGGTAATCAAGTGGTTTTCCTTCTTGAGTTAACAATAACTAACTCAAAGGCTTTGGAAAAATCCAAGAGAGACGTCCCATCTCCATTCCTCTCCCCAAAACCAAAGCTCCATGAACATCTTCAAACCTGCGAGTGGTTGCCTCGATATGAAGTCACCCCCAATGAAGATTTTTTCTGTCTTCGATATGCCTCGCGCAACCTCATCCAGATCATTCCTAAAGAGCCTTTTGACTTTCTCATCTAGGCCTACTTGGGGCGCATAAGCACTAACTACGTTCACTACATGCCCATCAACCATGAATTTGACAAACGTCATCTTATTATTAATTCTCCTAACCTCAACTACATAATCTCTAAGATCCTCATCTACTAGGATATCTACACCATTTCTATCCCTAGAAATACCCAAGTACAATATCTTAAACCCATCCACGTCCTAAGCTTTGGTACCTACTCATCTGTTCTCCTGAAACACACGCTATATCAATATGTCTCGTCTTAGGACATTTTAATAGCTCTATTGATTTCCCTATTAGTGATCCTATTTCCACGATGCTGTCGTTAAATAAGACCGGGACACTCTCACCACCGCTACCCCTGAAATTGCTCGAAAATGTGCCTCAATAGTGCCCGGAATCGTAATTTCTATAAATCAAAAATTCATTTTTTTATTTCAAAAATTTGACTTCATATCTTCTTTAGGGGGTCAAATTGAGTGGGAAATAGGTCTAACCTGAATTTTAGAGCAATCGTATCAAAATACGAAAATTGGAAAGAATGCTATTTAAGAGGGTCAACTTTGAAGGGGCATATCTCTTAGCACACAAAGAAATAGGTGGCTCACAACCTACAAACTTTAATCCCTTTGAATTAGCTTTCTAGCGCACTTGGCTTCACCTCATTCTGAGTTCAAATGAAGGATTTATGCCCATTTTCGTAGAACTCATTTGTGTAGAAAATGCAAATTTTCAGTGAGCATCCGCGTTTGCCTCCACGACACAGACCAGTGTTATTTTGGCCCTATTTTTTGATTTCGGTAAAAAACTTTCAAGTCTTGGGCCCAAGGGTTCCCGTATGTGTTTTTACCTATACTTAGCCTTATTTCACCCTTATATCAACCTCAATATTCCCCATCATCCTCTCAAACACTTAGACTCATATTTTACCCTAAATTTAAGTCCCGAAACTCAAGATCAATCTTAAGGATTTCGTCAAGGATTTCAGTCAAGCTTTAAGTCTCCATCTTCAATCTATTTCAATGGTTCTCCAAAACTAAGGTATATGGTGTTGAACCATTGGGTCATTCCACCCATGGTGCCTAAGCCTCCTTTTTACTAATATTGCATGATTTAAAGTAAATCTTACATGTGGGTCTTGTATATTGTTAAATTTACTGCATAGTGATTTTAGTTCATGAAAGTCTGGTTGGTTTAGCATGTTTTGAGCTCTAAATCTTGGATCTAATGTTGGATTTGATGAGGGGTTTTGATATGTATGTCTTGAGGATGTTGCAAGGTATTTATTGATGGTTTTACAATGGATTTTATTAGATGACATCAACTCTAAATTGCATGGTCTTTTACCCCCATTACACATCCACTAAGTGTTGGTCCAATGCATGTCTTATGAGTTGAATGATGTTATGATGACTATATGATGATAAAATGATGTATATATAGGTGTCTAAATCATGTAAAGCACCTATGGTATTGCAAGTGAATTGTTGGGTCGTTGTATTGTTGGGAAAATAAGGATTTCTTTCTTGATGGTTGAAATGTGATGGTTTCATGAGCTAGTTCTATGAAATGCTTTATCTGAAAAGGGACGGGCTCCCGTAAGAAAGGTCACATAATCCTAAAAGGGACGGGCTCCCTTAAGGAAGGTCACATAATCTGAAAAGGGACGGGCTCCCGTAAGGAAGGCCACATAATCAAAAAAGGTATGGGCTCCCGTAAGGAAGTTCATATAATCTGAAAAAGGACGGGCTCCCGTAAGGAAGTCCACATAATCCAAAAAGGGACAGGCCCCCATAAGGAAGATCACATAAACAAAAAAGGGATGGGCTCCTGTAAGGAAGGTCATTTAATCCGAAAAGGAATGGTCTCCCGTAAGGAAGGTTGCTCCTCTAAAAGGTCTTACGTTATGTCGGTTGAGGTTTCTTTTAGCATTTATATAATATTATTTATGTAATATGAATGATTTGTGAAGCATGGTTTACTTAAATGTTGGTCATACATGTCATATTGGTATTATGCTACCTATTGATTATCATTATGCATTTTGATTATGATGCCTATCTCTTGTTGCATTGCATCCCACATACTTAGTAAATTCTAGTGTACTAACACATACTCTATGCCTAAATGATATGACCATAAAGGAACCAGAGCCCCTCTTGAGCATCTCCACCCACGTGGCTAGTACGGTTTCACTCAAGCTTAGTGGTGAGTCCTCTATTATGGGGACATTGGGCTATATTTCCTATGTAATGTATTGATTACTTCTCCTTTATTGCCATTTTGACTATGACGGTGAGCCCGGTTGCTTTGTATTGGCCCCCGCTAAGTATTTATGCTTAGAGGTGTTGTTGGACATATTATGTATTATGCTTCAACTTTGACTCACTTATGATATTCAAGCTATTTAAGTATAAATCTCTCCCTCTCTCCCTTTGTCCTAATTCCCCCTTTTTATGTTTCTTACGTTATTTTACATTGCTTTCATGACCAAGGATGTGTAATGATATGCTATGAGGCTTGTTTGGGGTCCCTTCGGGTTCCCCATTCGCCGATCACGTCTAGGCCCTAGGGTTGGGTCGTGACAAAGATGGTGTTAGAGCACTAGGTTGATAGATCCTCGGATTCCAACACACCACATCGATTAGAGTCTTATCCATGGTTATGTTGTGCACTACAACTATGAGTAGGAGGCTATGAGATGTTTTAGGAAATGTTTCCCTTCTTCATGTTCTAAGTCGTGCCATAGAGTTGGAGTAATTTTTCCCCCTTAATGATGCTAGATCATGCCAAACACAAGTGGAAGACGAGCCCATACTCTTGATGAGCAATCGGCCAATGGGGAGCTTCAGGATGCTCTTACCTTGCTTGTGCAAGTTGTGGCTAATCAAGCCAATCAAGGGGCCTAAGCCCCTCATGGTCCTACACCGGCTTCACGGGTGAGAGACTTTATAAGAATGAATCCCTCAGAATTCTATGGGTCAAAGGTTGATGAGGACCCTCAAGAGTTCATTGATGAGGTCTACAAGATATTGGCTATTATTAGTGTGAGTCCAGAAGAAAAGGCGGAGTTGGCGACCTGCCAACTCAAAGGAGTAGCATAAATATGGTACAACTAATGGAAGGAAGAGAAGGGAGTTGGCTATGTGGTGTTTTGGAAAGAGTTCAAAGTGGCTTTCCTTAATCGGTTCTTCCCTCTTGAGCCAATCAAGGGGCCTAAGCCCCTCATGGTCCTACACCGGCTTCACGGGTGAGAGACTATATAAGAATGAATCCCTCAGAATTCTATGGATCAAAGGTTGATGAGGACCCTCAAGAGTTCATTGATGAGGTCTACAAGATATTGGCTATTATTAGTGTGAGTCCAGAAGAAAAGGCGGAGTTGGCGACCTGCCAACTCAAAGGAGTAGCATAAATATGGTACAACTAATGGAAGGAAGAGAACGGAGTTGGCTATGTGGTGTTTTGGAAAGAGTTCAAAGTGGCTTTCCTTAATCGGTTCTTCCCTCTTGAGCTTAGGGAAGCTAAATTGGTGGAATTCCTGAATTTGAGACAAGGATCAATGAGTGTGAGGGAGTATGCCCTCAAGTTAAACCAACTTTCAAAGTTTTCTCCTTACTTGATTGCCGACCCAAGGTCTAGAATGAAAAGTCCATGATGGGGGTGTCTGACTTAGTGAGTGAAAAATGCCGGTCTGCTGTGTTGATTGGTGCGATGGACTTGTCTCGGTTTATGCCGAACAATTGGAAGAGGAGAAGTTGAGGAAGAGGAGGAGTAGAGACCCAAGATGCCAAGGTGGTAATAGTGGAGGGCCCAAGCCCAAGTGCCCTACATGTAGGAAAAACCATGGTGGCCCAGGTTGGAGGAACTCTAGTGCTTTCTTTGGATGTTGTGAAAAGGTTCACCAGGTTGTTGATTGTCCCCATGCTCAAACCGAAGGTAGAGAAGAGGCGCTCGATATTGCTACCAGTATGTTGAAGTTCCTTGGCTTTGTTGTACATGCAACTTTAGGCCCGATGTGCCACTATTTTTCTCTATTCTTGTTGGTTGCTAGTGGGGACTTCTTGTGTGCTCAAGTTGTGATGTGGATCTTTGGTGTCTATCTTTTTGTTGGGTATATTGTTGCTACAAGGTTCATAGGTATTGTTCCATCTTCATATTGCATTAGGTTTTCCTTTGTCGCTTATTGGATTTGATGTGGTGGATTTTGATGTTGTACTTGGGATGGAATAGTTGCATGCATGTTGTGTCTCCATGGATGGTGGGACCGATAAAGTTAGAATCCGACTCCCTAATGAACCCGTCCTTGAGTGGAAGAGTCTTGATGTATTAGTCAAGTGGTAGCAAAAGAGATAGGTCCATTCTTGTCTTAAGGTTCAATTGAAATCTAGGGGTTGCCTCATGTTCTTGATGCATAGAGTCTTGTCTTGTGATCTTGGTTGACCCTAGCTTGAAGGTTGGAGGTGTTGAGGGGGTTTGGATTTTTGAATAGCATGCTTTCGATGAGTGTAGGACCTGTAAAGTTGTAATATGATGGGTAAAGATGGTCAATCTATTTAGTCAACTATGATGGGTTACTCACTTATCTAAGATTAATCTTTGGTTCGGGTTTTGTCCCGAAGTGAGGATGAGGGTAGGTGATATCCCTAAGTGTCCTTTTCGAACTAGGAGTGAGTATCTTGAATATTGGTCAGTTGTTTGGTTGGCTTATGCATCAGTTGTGTTTATAGGTTTCATGAATACGGTCTTAAAACCCTACCTTGATATGTTTGTGGTGGTCTCTAGTGATAAGGTATTAATTTGATTAGAGCTTGTGAATTATTTGGGGGTAGTGTTGGAAGTCTTGGATGATGAGGGGATTGGTTGCTAAATCTGATAGGAGTGCATTGTGGGTAGCAAGAAGGTGGTTAGGATTCTTTAAGGATCATGAATGAGTGTGCATTACTTTTCCCCGGTAAGGCTAATGTTGCGGTCGGTGCTCTAGGTAGCCTAGCATGTGGATAGTTGTGGCAATACGGAGATGAGTTGGATCCATCGGTGGTTAGATTGGAAGTTAAGTTGAGGGAAGTTTAGTATGGTGGTGTAGCATTCTTGATGGTTCCAAATCTTCTTGGGTTATGAGGTCTAAATTAGGCAAAACCTTGATTCCGCCTCATTAGAGTTGGAAGTTTTGGGTGAGAAGAGGATAGAGTTGGGGTTGTCTCCTGAGGGGTAGATGATGTTATGATACCAAGTGCGTTAGGTGGAGTTAAGGTTGACAATTATTGTGAGTCCTTATAGAGTGTAAAGGGAGGTTTGCTAGCTTGCATAAGTTTGGGAATTGCCTATGGTATGGTTATGGTTTGTCCAATTTTTCACGCTTCTAGGTGGATGTGATGTGTTGGTTACTTTAGTGTTACAGAACACTTTAAGGTTGTGGGTGTTAAGGAGGGTAAGTTAGCTTAAGAGATTTCAGTGGGGGGTGTTGGACGGATGAGTGGAGAAGTTGATTGATAATCATGTAGTGTTCTTCAAGGCCCTTTGGGAGAGTCGTCTATTCGTATGTGTCTCTCGGAAAAGGAGCAGGCATGGACGAGAAATATCTATAATTCTTCATTCTATTCAAGCTTATGATGACATGTCAAGTCTTTCTATGATTCCAAGTCTTATGTTTCAGCCCCTATGTTATTCATATGCATTCGTGTTTAAGTTGGCAAGTTTATGATGATTTTACACTTATATCGAGGTTTTGAAAAATGGTGTTTTAAAGTGTATTGTTGCATTCTTGTTGGGGATGATCTCTTTATGATGACTTTTCTCCTGTATGTATCTTTGACATTCGGGGATGAATGTTCCCAAGGGGGAGATATTGAAATGACCCCCAAAATTGCCCGAAAATGTGCCTCGGAAGTGCCGGAATCATAATTTTCGTATATCTACAAATTCATTCATTATTTCAGAAATCCAACTTCATATTCTTGTTTAGGGGGTCAAATTAAGTGGTAAATAGGTCTAACCCAAATTTTAGAGCAACCGTATCAAAATTCAAAAATAGCAAAGAACGCTATTTAGGAGGGTCAAATTTGAAGGGGCATATCTCTTGGCACACAAAGAACTATATCCCATGAACTATCAGCTTAAAGCCCTTTGAATTAGCTTTCTAATGCACTTGGTTTCACCTCATTTCGAGTTCGGATGAAGGATTTATACCCATTTTTGTAGAACTCATTTGTGCAGAAAATGCTGATTACCAGTGAGCATCTGTGTAGTGGAGGTGCCGCGGACCAGTGTTATTTTGGCCCTGTTTTTTTGATTTTGGTCCAAGACTTTCAAGTTTTGGGCCAAAGGGTTCCCAGACGTGTTTTTACCTATAGTTAGCCTTATTTCACCATCATATCATCCTCAATATTCCCCAATATCCTCTCAAACACTTAGACTCATATTTCACCCTAAATTCAAGTCCCAAAACTCAAGACCAATCTTAAGGATTTCTTCAAGGATCTCATTCAAGCTTCAAGTCTCCATCTTCAATCTCTTTCAAGGGTTCTCCAAAGATAAGGTATGTGGTGTTGAACCATTTGGTCCTTCCACCCATGGCGCCTAAGCCTCCTTTTTACTAATATTGCATGATTTAAAGTTGATTTTGCATATGGGTCTTGTATATTGTTAAATTTACTGCATAATGATTTTAGTTCATGAAAGTATGGTTGGTTTAGCATGTTTTGAGCTCTAAATCTTCTATCTAATGTTGGATTTGATGAGGGGTTTTGATGTGTATGTCTTGCGGGTGTTGCAAGGTGTTGATTGATGGTTTTACAATGGATTTTCTTGCATGATTTCAACTCTAAATTGCATAGTCTTTTACCCCCATTACATACCCGCCAAGTGTTTGATAGAATGTCTGGCTAGAGTTTCTTGAGGAATTATTGGTCCAATGCATGTCTTTTGAGTTGAATGATGTTATGATGATAAAATGATGTATACGTGTGTGTCTAAACCTTGTAAAGCACCTATCGTGCTGTGTGTTGTTGTATTCGTGAGAAAATAAGGATTTCTTTCTTGATGGTTGAAATGTGATAGTTTGATGAGCTAGTTCTATAAAATGCTTTATCAGAAAGGGGACGGGCTACCGTAAGGAAGGTCACATAATCCGAAAAGGGATGGGTTCCCGAAAGGAAGGCCACATAATCTGAAAAGGGATGAGCTCCTTTAAGGAAGATCACATAATCCAAAAAAGGATGGGCTCCCATAAGGAAGGCCACATAATCCGAAAAGGGACGGGCTCCCGTAAGGAAGGTCACATATTATGTACAGGGACGGGCTCCCGTAAGGAAGGTCACATAATCCGAAAAGGGACGGGCTCCCGTAGGGAAGGTTATTTAATCCGAAAAGGGACGGTCTCCCATAAGGAAGGTTGCTCCTCCAAAAGGTCTTACGTTATGTCGGTTGAGGTTTCTTTCCACATTTATATAATATGATCTGTGTGAGATGAATGATTTGCAAAGCATGGTTTATTTAAGCATTGGTTATACATGCCACATTGGTATTATGCTACCTATTGATTATCATTATGCATTTTGATTATGATGCCTATCTCTAGTTGCATTTCATCTATCATACTTAGCACATTCCAATGTACTAATGCATACTCTGTGCCTACATGATATGACCATGTAGGAACCAGAGTCCCGCTTGAGCATCTCCACCCACATGAATAGTACGGTTTTACTCAAGTTTATTGGTGAGTCCTCCATTCAAGGGACGTTAGCCTATGTTTCTTATGTTATGTATTGATTCCTTCTTCTTTATTGCTATTTTGACTATGAGGGTCATCCCGGTTACTTTGTCTTGGCCCCCGCTAAGTATTTATGTTTAGAGGTGTTATTGGACATGTTATGTATTATGCTTGAGTTTTGACTCACTTAGGATATTCAAGCTATTTAAGTATAAATCTCTCCCTCTCTCCCTTAGTCCAAATTCCCCTTGTTTATGTTTCTTACGTTGTTTTACATTGCTTCCACGACCAAGGATGTGTAATGATATGCTATGAGGCTTATTTGGGGTCCCTTCGAGTTCCCCATTAGCCAGTCACGTTTAGGCCCTAGGCTTGGGTTGTGACAACCCCTTAGCCCCGACCCCAACCCTAACTGACGACATGATATTAGTCTATCATTAGATCCTGATGCCACTAAACTTAAGAAGTAACCGAATACTAAGTTACCAAGATCAGGAAGCAATCTAGTGAAATACTATGCAACCCAACAATAGCACAGGGAAATATATGGTATACTACTTACTAATCACAATATGAAAAACTTGGTACTACTATTTTATTTATACATATTAAAAAAAAAATGCAATTAGGTTTACACCCTGTTGCATTTTTAATCTGCATTATATATATATATATTAAAAAGAAATAGGGACTCCTACTTAAGTTAAAAAATTAAATATGTATAAAAATCATAACAATTGGTTCAAACAATAAGCCTTCATCATACGTCCACTCCTAATTAATTTTTTTAAGATTAAAATTTTAAATTAAAAATTTATTCTATAAATAATGATAATACATGAGTAGGTAATTTCATCTAGGAATATTATTTTGATTCTCTGATAAGAATATGATGGAAGTTGAGTAAGAGCCCACAAGGATTTAGATAAATGAGTGTAACAATCGAAAATAGATCGCAATTAAAGAAAGATAAATAAAGCAGAAACAAAATCATAAACCATAAGAAAATCTCCCAAAACCTGGAGTCATGAGTACAAGATAATCTAAAATAGCACTGAAGGGTAAATACAACTATCTTGGTAGAAAGTACAATACTATCTTGTAATGTCTGGTATATAGTCTGAAAGATAAGAAAATAAACAGAGGACCCAAAGATCCATGGTGACTTGAATTCTGAGCCTCACCGCTATGATCTGGATGGTATCGATAATGCGTAGATGAAATTATCAACTACCCTGTTCAAAACCTTGTGCATAATCCGCAGGGAGGAAACAAAGTAGGGGTGAGTACATCGAGATGTGTATAGTAGCTTCAACTGACTGGGTAAAAGAAATTGAACAAGTATGCAATAACGAAGAGTCCTACCACCTACATCAAAAGGGTTAGTACAAAATACAATAAAAGTCATGAATAATGACAATTATAGAAGGTAAATCATTCCAATGATGTAAAGCAATGCTATGCATGAATGCAATGGTGTCATAGGCCATGAATGAGGTGAAATAATGACCGTTTGAGGTTGATGTAGACATCTATCTAGCCGATGCTATAAGATAGAAACCAGGGGCATCACATGCCATAATCAGAAGTATCTCAAGGTGTCACAGGCCATAACCACTATCTCAATATGCATCATAATTTCTCAAATAATGTAAATATAGTGATAAATATGCACAACAATATATCTAATCAAGTATCAAATGTATGCATACCAATGCAATCTGTCATATATAATATGTGTGCATATCAATGCAACTCAATTAGAAATAAGATCCATGCATACCGATGCACCCAGTCTAATATAAAATATGTGCATAACAATGCAACAACGGAGCATAAGATTTGTGTGTACCAATGCAACTTTAGAGCATAAGAATCTGTGCATACCAATGCACCAAGTCAATATAAAATAGGTGCATACAAATGCAATAATAGATTATTAACATTATAGGGATATACCATGTCTCATCTCATCACCAATCACAAATAACCATATGTTATTAAAACAAGCTCCATAAGTACCCCAGATGGGCTTAAAACTCTTACACTGATCATAGTCATCATCAATTTAGTCACAACATTAACCAAGAACTATTTCAAGTCTCATATTATCATGATGATATCCCAATTATCTCAAAACACAATGTTTCATCTCAATTACTCAATAGGATTGCCATCTACTCAATATTTGGCATACCCAACTTCATATTCCCATCAAATTCAACTATATCATGATATCATATCACAATTTAACCTGCATCTAACAATCCTCACATAAATATTCTCAATAGCTCAAATACAGTCCCAAAAGAAAGTTAATCGGACCTACTTGAATGCAGAAACTACACTCGGACAAGCATTCAATCAACTCAAGCCTCCAAATAATCCACAGACTGATCAACCACTATACACAATGAATACTACACATCAAGAGGGTCATTTTGATACCTATTTTGACATATTTTAGGCTTTGAGACAATTACAATGCCCCAAAAATGTATTTTGGAAATGCTCAGAATCGTAATTTTGGTATATCTCAAAATTTGTGCATGATATCAAAAATTCGAGATCATATTATTGATAGGTAGGAAAAATTGAGTGAGAAAACAGTATAATCCAGATTTTAAAATACCCATAGCGAAAAATAATTTTCGCAAAGTTTTTCGAAAATAGTAGCTGTGCGATGGCTCTGCGACGTGGACCCATCGCAGAGTAGTTTTAGTTTTTCCTTATTTTCCCTATTTTGGCCAAGGGCATTGGGGTCATAGCCCCATGTCCACCTATACTTAGCCATTTTCAACTCTATATCACTCAAAAACCCTCTTTAGAACCTCTCAACCATTTTATCAAAATTTGCATAGAAATTAAAGGATTTAAGACAAACTTTAGAACTCAAGGATTCTCTTCAAGCTCCAAGTTCTCTACAAGTTCATCTCAAGAAAACCCAAGTTTGAGGTATGTGGGTATCATCCATTGGGTCCTTTCGCCCATGGAGCCTAATCTTCCTTTTTATGAAAATAACATGTTTTCAAGTTGTATTACCTATGAGTATCTCTTATTATGAATTATGAGCATGAATTGTGTGGGGGGTTTTATGAAATGTTGATTGATTATGTATAACCATCTATTTGGAGCTTATACCATGAATTGATTTTGTCTATTGAGACTATGCATGTTTTGTGCTATGAAACTATGATCTATTATGGGATTTCATGATGCATTTCAAGGTACCCTACATAAGGGTTTTACTACATGTTGCTGGTTTGATTTACATTAAGTTTTCTCATCTTATTTCACTCTTTAATTGCATTGTTTTGAACTAGTATCATGAACCCACCAAGTGATTGTAAAATATCAAGTCAAGAATGCTCAAGTTATTGTTGATCTATTTCTTGATTTACAAGTCAAGTGACTATTTGATGATTAAGGGCTTTAAAGTATGTATTTAATTCATGAAAATTATCTTCAATTTTACAAGTTACATCCTAATCCCTATTTCAAAATATTTACCTCTTGTGAGTCATAAAGCAAAGGTTCATTCTTTTTTATTATTACTCTCATGTTTCAAGTTAGGCTCACCATTAGAGGTCAAGCATGTTTATGATCAATTCAGGTCATGTTCTTACAAGCTATTAATGTTATGATTAAAGTATGATTATTTCAAGTATTCCGTGGGATTAGACTTACCACTGATAGATTGGATGTCGGCATGGACTATCTTTAAGGGTCCATACTCCTTTTCTCAAACTATGTGCCAACATAGGAATATATTTTACCCTTGCTATACTGGTGGATCTATTTAGTGCACTTTATCATAAAATCCACCCCGAATGAGATAGGTTCTTGTAAGGGGGGTTACTTCTCTGAAATGGGACAGGCTCCCGTAAGGTGAGGTATGGTTTACCTTGGCAAGTAGACCACCTCTTCACCGATTAGGGGTAATCATCAAGATTCTAAGTTTTAGCTCGCTTGGTCTTACTCATGTTGATTAGGGTCTCTTTGCACACATGTATTATGTCCTATGCAAGTTGCATGATTTACAAGCATGATTTACTTCAAGCATTGACCATGCATGCCATATTGAGAGCTCACTTATCTATTGCTTATTATGATGCATTTTGACTATATTGGTTTATATCTTATTGGATTGAATCCTACATACTTAGTACATTCAAACATAATAACGCATACTCTATGCCTACAAGATATTACCCTGTAGGGACTGGAGTACCACTTGATCATCGTCCACGTGGCTAGTGAGATCCTTTGAAGCGGGCTTTGGTGAGTTCTCAAGTTTGAGGACACTTTATTTATTACTCTTGCTACATTAAGACTTCTTCATGTTGAACACTTGTTATTATAAGGGTGAGCCCGAAGAGTGTCTTGGCCCTCGTTCCATTCCATGTTATAGGTGTTGTTAGAATATTTGATGTACTTATGCTATAAGCTTGACTCTTGAATGTTTTATGATTATCAAAGACATACCTTAGTCTTGCTTCCCTTATCTATATCCCTTGTTGTTATTATTTTGCTTCCACGACCAAAGAAGTGTGATTGATATGCTAAGAGGCTTTTTTGGGGTTACTTTGGGTTTCCCATTCGCCGTATCATGTCTAGGCCCTAGGCTTGGGTCATGACAAACTTGGTATCAGAGCACTAGTTGTTAATGGTCCCCGGAATCCAACACACTGTGTTAGTTAGAGTCTTTTTCATGGTTGTGAAGCATGCCACAACTCTGAATAGGAGGCTATAAGGCGTTTTAGGAAATGTTTCACTTCTCCATAGTCTATATCGTGATTTAGATGTAACTGTAAGGCTTTTTCCCCTAACAAATGCTCTTTGTTATTCTGGATCATGCCGATTCCAAGAGGGAGACTAAGGAGATCCTTTACACTCGAGGAGCAACAGGTTCCTCCCTCTTTTTAAGCTCCTCAAGGAGGAGGGATAGGCCAAGATGAGTTCCGAGATACTATTACAATATTGATCCATGCTATTACCAACCAAATAAACCAAGGGGCCTAAGCGTCGTAGCTCCCACTCTAACTTCTAGGGTGAGGGATTTTACTAGAATGAACCCACCGGAGTTTCATAGATCTAAGACGGATGAGGATCCCCAAGAGTTCATAGATGAGGTGTACAAGGTGCTATCCATCATGGGCATTAATTTGGAGGAAAAGCAAAGTTGGTGGTCTACCAACTCAAAGGGGTGGCTCAAATTTGGTTTACATAATAGAAGTTGGAGAAGGGGAATAATGATGCTATCCCTTGGGAAGATTTCAAGGCCACATTTCTCAACCATTTCCTTCCTATCAAGCTAAGGGAGGCTAAGATGATGGAGTTTATGAACCTTTAGCAAGGTTCCATGAGTGTGAGGGAGTATGCCTTCAAGTTCAACCTACTCTCCACGTATGCTACATAATTGGTCACCGAGCCTAGATCGAGGATGAACAAATCTGTGTCAGGTGAGTGTCTGACTTGGTCAATGAGGAGTGTCATACAGCCATGCTAGTAAGTGATATATATTTGTGCCGCCTCATGACATATGCTGAACAACTAGAGGGGAAAAACCTAGAAAGAGAAGAAGTGGTGAGTCCAAAAGAGCTCCTTTAAAGGTGGTTTCCAAGGTTCCAAGGGTAGACGATTTCCTTAAGGTCACAATTTCTGAGGAAAAGGGTCTTCCAATGCTCCCAATAAGAGATTTTCTACTGATAATCCAAGATTCCAAGGTGGTAATGGAGGAAATATATAACCTAGATGTTCAAGGTGTTCAAAGAATCATAGTGGTCCATGTTTGAGGTATCCTAATGCATACTTTGGTTGTGGTGAGAAGGGTCATAAGGTTATTGATTGTCCACATGCTCAAAACAAAATTAGAGATGGTTATCCACAAGGCCAAGGTGCAAATGTGGGTCAAAAGGGAAGAAGAGGCCAACAAGGGGGTGCTCCAAGGTAAAATAGATTCTATGCTCTTCAAGTAAGAAAAGAGGTGGATGAGGTGCCCGATGTCATTATCGATGTGTTAAAGGTTTTTGATTTTGATGTATATGCATTAATAAACCTAGGTGCCATTTTATTTTATTACTCCTTTTGTTGCCAAAAATCCTCATGTTAGTCCCGAATTGTTGTATGAACCTTATGAAGTGTCTACGTCCATTGGTGAGTCCATTTTTGCTAAAAGAGTCTATAGAAATTATCCCATGTTTACCTTGCATAAGTTCTTTCCTTATAATTTTGTTGAATTAGATATGGTGGATTTTGATATCATTCTTGGGATGGATTGGTTGCATGTATATTATGCTTCTATTGATTGTAGAACCCATAGGGTTAAACTCCAATTCCTTGATGAGCTCATCCTTGATTGGGAAAGTCGTGATGCGGTGGTCAAGGGTATATTCATTTCTTGTCTTAAAGTCTAAAACTTGATTTCTAAGGTTGTCTTTACCATCTTGTGAGGGTTAGGGATGTTGAGTCCGAAGTCCTTCATATTGAGTCGGTTTTGGTGGTTAATGAGTTTCTTCATTTCTTTGTCAATGAGTTTCCTAGTATTCCTCCCAAAAGGGAAATAGATTTTGGTATAGACTTCCTTCCCGATACTCAACACATTTATATTCCCCTTTACCGTATGGCCCTTCAGAATTAAAGGAGTTATAGGAGCAATTGAGGGATATGTTGGAAAAGGGTTTCATAACGCCTAGTAAGTCATCTTGGGGTGCACCGATATTGTTTGTGAAGAACAAGAATGGTTCTCTACTAAGGATTGATGACCTTTTTGATCAACTTCAAGGGGCTAGTCACTTTTCTAAGATTGATCTTCAATCTGAGTATCATCAAGTGAAAGTAAGGGAGTGTGGCATTCCTAAGACAACTTTTTGGACTAGGTATGGGCACTTCGAGTTTGCGGTTATATCCTTTGGGTTGACTAATGCACTGGCTATATTTATAGATCTCATGAATAGGGTTTTTAAATCCTACGTTGACTTGTTTGTGGTGGTTTTTGTTAATGATACCTTGATTTATTTCCATAGTGAGGAGAAGTATGTGAATCATTTGAGGGTGGTGTTGCAAATCTTGAGGGAAGAGAAGTTGTATGCTAAATATGGAAAAATATGAGTTTTGGTTGAAAGAGGTTGCTCTTTTGGGGCATGTGGTGTCGGGTGATGGCATTAAGGTGGATCCGAAGAAGACAATAGTGATTAGAAATTGGCCTAGACCTTTGACTCCATTGGACATTAGAAGTTTCTTCTGTTTGGCGGGTTATTAATGGAGGTTTGTTAATGGTTTCTCTTCTATTGCTTCCCCTATGAGATAGTTGACCCAAAGGAAGACGAAATTTGTGGGGACCAATGAATGTGAGAAGAATTTCCGTACTTTGAAAGATAAGCTTGTTTTCGCTCCTATCTTATCTCTACCGAAATGGTTGGAAGGATTTGTTGTATATTGTGATGCCTCGAGAATTGGTTTGGGGTGTGTTTTGATGCAAAATGGTAAGGTTATAGCATATGCCTCTAGACAACGTATGGAATACGAGAAGAATTATCCCACCCATGATCTTGAATTGGCAGCCATGGTATTTTCTTTGAAAATTTGGCATCACTACTTGTATGGGGTTTATGTTGATATGTTTACCGATCATAAGAATCTCTAATATATATTCACCCAAAAAGATCTTAACTTGAGACAAAAAGGTAGTTAGAGCTCCTTAAAGATTATGATATGAGTGTATATTATCACACCGACAATGCTAATGTTGTGCTCCAAGTAGGGTGTCTATGAGTAGTCTAACTCATGTTGATGATGGTGGAAAAGAGGTTGCTAGAAAGGTTCACCGATTGGCTAGATTGGGGATTAGGTTGGATCAAGTTGACAATGGGGGCGTAGTGGTTGTTAATTGTTCTATGATTAAGGAGGTAAAGGCAAAACAAGATCTTGAACCCCCCTTGCTATAGTTGAAGGTCTTGGTGAGAGATGATAAAGTGGAGGTTTTCTCCCAAGGGGGAGATGGTGCGCTTAGGTACCAAGGTAGATTATGTGTGCCAAATGTAGATGACTTGAAAGAGTTGATTTTGAAGGAGACCCATAATTCATCCTATTCCATGCACCCCAGTTCTACAAATATTTATAGAAACTTGAGGGAGGTGTATTCGTGGGGTGGTATGAGAGGGACATTGCCAAGTTCATGTCCGAATGTCACAATTGCCAACAAGTCACAGTCAAACATCATAGGCCGGGTGACCTAGCCCAAGATATGGAAATTGCTACTTCGAAGTGGGAAGAGATTGACATGGACTTTGTGTTGCATTGTCTAAGACTAGGAAACATTTTGACTCTATTTGGGTTGTTGTGGATAGAATGACAAAGTCAGCTCACTTCCTACCAATTAAAACTACTTGTGGTACCGAAGATTATGCCAATTTGTACATTCATGAGTTGGTTAGATTGCATGGGGTACCTTTATCTATCATTTCGGATTGTGGTGCTCAATTAATTTCTCACTTTGGAGGTCTTTCGAAAGAAGCCTTGGTACCAAGGTTTTTCTTAGCATGACTTTTCACCCTCAAACGGATAGCCAAGTCGAGTGGACTATCCAAACTCTTGAGTATATGCTTAGATCTTGTGTTTTGGAATATTTAAGGGCAGTTGGGATGAACATCTTCCACTCACTGAGTTCGCTTATAACAATATCTACCACTCAAGCATTGGTATGTCTCTGTTTGAAGTTTTATATGGTAGACGTTGTAGATTCCTGGTTAGGTGGTTTAAAGTAAGGGAGATGGATTTGCTAGGTCCTGATTTGGTCATGGCGGCCATGGAGAAGTTGAGGTTGATAAGGGAAAGACTGAAAATATCCCAAAGTAGACAAATTTCCTACTCCGATGTGAGGAGAAAAGATCTTGAGTTTAAGGTTGGTGATTGGGTTTACTTGAAAGTCTCATCTGTGAAGGGTGTGGTTTGATTTGGCAAAAATTGGAAATTGAGCCCAAGGTTTGTAGGTCCTTATAAAGTTTTGCAGAAAGTGGGTAAGGTTGCATATGAGTTGAAGTTGCCTATGGAGATAGACATGGTTCATTCACTCTTCCATGTATCCATGTTGAGAAAGTGTGTGGGTGACCCAAGTGCTATGGTGCCCTTAGATGTTGTGGGTGTTGTAGAAGATAGTTTGACCTATGAGGAGGTCCCAGTGGAGAATTTTGTTAGACAAGTGAAGAGGTTGAGAAACAAAGATGTAGCTTCCGTCAAGGTCCTTTGGAAAATCAACAAGTTGAAAGTGCCACACGGAAAGCCAAGGCAGACATAAAAAAGCGACATCCATATCTCTTCCACTCTACTCAATCCGAAGTACTAATTTAAGTACCCTATATGATTTCAAGTATTAAGTTTCAGCTCTCGTGTCATTTTGCATGCATTCATGTGCATGGTAGTAAATTTATGATGATTTTTGACAGTCATGTTGAGACTTTTGGAAAATGATGTTTAAATGCATTTGTTGCATTCATGTCGGGCTAAAATCTTCATGATTACATGTCTTATGCACGTTTTTTTAACATTAGGGGATGAATGTTCCCAAGGGGAAGATATTGAAACGCCCCAAAAATGTGCTTTGGAAATGCCCATAAACCGTAATTTTCATATATCCTATAATTCATGCGTGATATCAAAAATCCAACTTCATATTCTTGAACAGGGGGCAAAATTGAGTGGGAAATGGCTATAACCCAGACTTTAGATGACCCATAGCGAAAAATAATTTTTGTATATTGTTTTGGAAATAGTAGTTGTACACGATGGCTCCGCGATACGGACCCATTGCGAAGTAGTGTTAGTTCTTCCTTATTTTCCCTCTTTCGGTCAAGGGCATTAGGTTCATAGCCCCATGCCCACTTATGCGTGAAAACATCTATACTTCACAAATTTTCAACTCTATATCACTCAAAAACCCTCTCTAAAACCTCTGGACCATTTTATAAAAATTCCCATCCAAATTCAAGGATTTCAAGCCTAACTTTGGAACTCAAGGATTCTTTTTAAGCTCCAAGTTTTCTTCAATCTCATCTAAATAAAATACAAGTTTGAGGTATGTGGGTTTCATCAATTGGGTCCTTTCACCAATGGAGCCCAATCTTCCTTTTTATGAAAATTGCATGTTTTCCAAGTTGTATTACCTATGAGTATCTCTTATTATGAATTCTGAGCATTAATTATGATGGGATTTTATGAAATGTTGATTGATTATGCATAACTATCTATTTCAAGATTATACTATGAATGAATTTTTTCTATTGAGACTATGCATCTTTTGAGCAATGAAACTATGATCTATTATGGGATTTGATGATGGATTTCTAGGTACCATACATAAGGGTTTTACTACATGTTGGCGGGTTGATTTACATTAAGTTTTTTCTCTTATTTCACTCTTTAATTGCATGATTTTCAACTAGTATCATGAACCCAAATGTGTTTGATAAAAGTTCAAGTCAAGAATTCTCAAGTTATTGATGATTTATTTCATGATTTACAAGTCAAGTGACTATATGATGATTAAGCTCTTTCAAGTATATATTGAATCATGAAAATTTTCTACGATCTTAGAAGTTACAGGCTATGCCCTATTTCAAGATTTTTACCTTTTGTGAGCCATTTATGTGAAAGCAAGGGTTCATGTTTTATTATTATTACTTTCATGTTTCAAGTTAGGCTCACCATTAGAGGTCAAGCATGTTAATTAGCTACTCAAGTTATGTTCTTACAAGCTATTCATGTTATGATCAAAGTATGATTATTTCAATTATTCTGTGGGATTAGACTTAGCACCGATGGATTGGATGTCAGCGTGAACTATCTTCAAGGGTCCATACTCCTTTCCTCAAACTATGTGCCAACATAGGATTATGATTTACACTAGCTATATTAGTGGATCCATTTAGTGCACTTTATCATGGAATCCACCCCAAAATGGGATAGGTTCCCATAAAAAGGGGGGGGGGGATTACTTCTCTGAAATGGGATAGGCTCCTGTAAGGTGAGGTATGGTTTACCTTGGCAAGTAGACCACCTCTTTACTGATGAGGGGTAATCATCGGGATTACAAGTTGTAGCTCACTTTCTCTTACATATATCAGTTAGGGTCTCTACCCACACATGTATTATGTCTTATGCAAGTTGGATGATTTACAAGCATGTTTTACTTCAAGCATTGACCATGCATGCCATATTGAGATCTCACTTATCTATTGCTTATTACTATGCATTTTTACTATATTGGCTTATTTCTTGTTGCATTTCATCCTGTATACTTAGTACATTCAAACGTACTAACGCATACTCTATGCCTACATGATGTTACCATGTAGGGACCGGAGCACCACTTGATCATCCTCCATGTGGTTAGTACGATCCTTTGAAGCAAGCGTTGGTGAGTCTTCAAGTCCGAGGACACTTTATTTATTATTCATGCTATATTTAAACTTCTTCATGTTGAACACTTAATATTATGAGGGTGAGCCCGGAGAGTGTCTTGGTCTCCGCTCCATTCCATGTTAGAGGTACTTTTGGAATATTTGATGTACTTATGCTATGAGTTTGACTCTTGAATTTTTTATGATTATCAAATACTTCCCTTGGTCCCGCTTCCCTTATTTATATCCCTTTTTGTTGTTATTTTGCTTCTGTGACCAAGGATGTGTGATTGGTATGCTAAGAGGCTTGTTTGGGGTTCCTTCGGGTTCCCTATTCATCTTGTCATGTCTAGGCCCTATGTCACGAACCAAGCCTAGGGCGTAGACATGACACAACAAATGGGGAACTCGAAAGGAGCCCAATCAAGACTCTTAACATATCATTACACGTCCTTGGTCGCGGAAGCAATTAAACAACATAATAAGAGTAGAAATAATGGAAAAAGGACTAAAGGCATACTTTCATGAATAAGCATCAAAACAAGACAGTCAAGGCTCAATATATAACATGTCCAATAACGCCTCTACTACATAGATAAGAGCGAGGGCCAAGACAAGCAACCGGGCTTACTCTCATAGTCAATATTTACATAAAATAAAGATAGTCTTAGTACATAGTATGAGATCATCGATATTGTCCCCAGAATGGAGGACTCACCAACTAGCTTAAGAGAATTCAACCTAGCCACGTGTAGGAAGATGCTCAAGTGGGGCTCCGGTTCCTAAATGGTGACTTCATGTAGGCATAGAGTATGCGTTAGTACGTTTGAATGTACTAAGTATGTAGGATGCAATGCAACAAGAGATAAGCAATATAATCGAAATGCATAAGCATAGGGAATGAGTAGCATATCACAATATGGCATGCATGGAAGATGCTTGACGTAAATCATGCTGTCATAGAATATAATATATGTGTAAGGAGAGACCATTAATAGTGAATATGCAAGGCTTAACACCTCCTTAGAGAGGAAAATAAGGTACAAACCCCTAAATATGGTTGATGAGGTACAAACCCCTCAACATGGTTATCAAGGTACAAACCCCTCGACGTGGTTGCACGGGCCTACCACATCCCGAGGGAGGTGATCGAGGTTCAAACCCCTCAACATGTTTACCCGAGCCTACAACATCTCGAGTGAGGCTTGGTCAATTCCCAATGGTATAGAGATAATATCATATACTACATACCTTTCATCATCATAAAGTCATTCAACTCATAAGACATGCATTGGGCCTTCAATTACTCAAGAAACCATAACCGGACATTTTATCGAACACTTGGTGGGTGTGCAATGCTAGTGTACGACCATGCAATTAAAGAGTGAAATCATGCAAGAAATCTTGAAGTACATTATCCCACCAATACATGGTAACACCATCATACAATATGCATCAAAACTCTTCATCAAATCTCAAGATAGATGTAAGATTCATAGCTCAAAACATGCATAAACTGTCATATTTTTACAAAACCCCAACATAGTTCATAGTCAAGTTCATAATAGAAAACCCATGTGTAAATCAAACTTTAAATCATGCAATTTAGGTAAAAAGGAAGCTTGGGAACCATGGTTGAAGGACCCAATGGTTGAAACCCACATACCTTAGTTTTGGGGAATTCTTGATGAAGATTGGAATTGGAGACTTGAAGCTTGATTAAAATCTTTAAGATCCGGATGAATTTCGGAGATTTGTATTTTGAGATGAAATATTGTCTAAGTGTTTGAGAGAGTATTTGGGAATGTATTGAATGATATGAAGGTGAAATATGACTAAGTATAGGTACTTTCACGCATGGGAAGGCTTAGGCCCAAGACCAGGACCGAAGTGAAAACTAACAACATTTTTACATTGTAGCGCGCCTTTGGCTCGCTGCTCCAGGGGCGCGAAAAGCTCTCTAGAAATCTATTTTCGGGAAAATGAAATTGCGATTCGTTTTCTCTAAATTCGGAGTTTGACCCATTGTCTACTCATGTTGACTCCCTGAAAAAGAATATGAAGTCAAATTTTCGATATCACGCACAAATTTTGAGATATATGATAAGTACAATTCCGGGCATTTTTGAGGTACATTTTCGGGTTCTTTTCGGGGTCATTTCAATATCTCTCCCTTGGGAACATTCGTCCTCGAATGTCAAAGAAACAGATATGAGAGACGTAAACATGACAATTTTAGCCCACCTAAGGATACTACAATGCACTTAAATATCATTTCAAAAATCTCAATGTAAGTGTGAAATCATCATGAACTTGTCAACTTAAACATGAATGCATGCAAATGTCATGGGATGAACTTATACTTGAAAACACATAGGGGACATAGATCAATACCTTAGGCTTAAATGGAGTGAAAAAGATAAGGATATCGGTTTTACATATCCGCTTCGGCCTCCCATGTAGCACTTTCAACGTGTTAATTTCTCCAAAGGACCTTAACGAAAGTAACGTCCTTGTTCCTTAGCCTTTTCAGTTGCCTATCCAAGATCTCCACTGGCATCTCCTTATAAGTCAAGTTGTCTTCAACTACACCCACAACATCCAATGGAACAATAACATTCGGATCATCCACGCACTTCCTCAACATAGACACATGAAACACCGGATGAACCAAATTCATTTCACTAGGCAACTCCAACTCATAAGCCACTTTACCAATCCTCTTCATCAGCCTATAAGGACCCATATATCAAGGGATTAACTTACCCTTCTTACCAAAACACCCCACACCCTTTATAGGTGAAACCTTCAAATAGATCCAATCACCAACATTGAATTCAAGATCCCTTCTCCTCACATTGGCATAGGACTTTTGGCGACTTTAGGCTGTCTTCAACCTTTCTCTAATCATCCTAACCTTCTCAAAAGTCTCCATAACTAGATCTGGTCCCCACAAAGCCACCTCTCCAACCTCAAACCACCCAACCAGTGATCTACAATGTCTACCATAGAGAGCCTCAAAAGGGATCATACCGATGCTAGAATGATAGCTATTGTTATAGGCAAACTCAATCAATAGAAGATGATCATCCCAAATATCCTTAAGCTCCAATACATAAGCCCTAAGTATTTCCTCAAGTGTTTGGATAGTTCTTTCGGCTTGGCCATCCGTTTAAGGGTGAAAGATCGTACTAAGTTTAACTCTTGTACTAAGACCCCTTTGAAAGGACCTCCAATCATGTGAAAGTGAGCCGATTTCGTCATCCTATCAAACACAACCCAAATGGAATCAGAATCCTTTCTAGTCTTGGGTAACACAACTGCAAAATCCATATTAATCTATTCCCACTTCCAAGTAGGAATCTCTATGTCTTGGGCTAGGTCACTCGGCCTTTGATACTCGGCT
>JAPFFP010052263.1:0-30239 GCA_026153255.1 Solanum medicagineum
ATGTATATATGCTCCTGTACATAGTCACCTTCATATATCAATACATACATGAATACCAAGTTACATGGGTCCTTTTTAACAAATAAATTCACAAGTTGTTCTATTCCATATGCATTTCATTGTTTACGTACCCTTTTCATTGTCATATTATTTTGTATAATTATATACATGTCACAGGCTATAGATATAGTTCTACAGCTCCAATATAGTGACCACCAAAAGAACCATCTCAAAGGTAATTGGAAGATAAAGTATACAGTTTTGACGGGTGGTAGCCCGAGGAGGTTCAGAAGAACCTAGCAAAGGGACGATCCCAGTATCCCGAGGGGGGGAAAGAATCACCTAGCCAGGGAAATTCTCATTACGGGTGGTAGCCTGAGGAGGTTCAAGAAGAACCTAGCAAAGTGACGATCTCAATATTGTTTACCACTGATCAGTTGGTCATTTATATTACACTGTGCACAGATTTCACAGTAAAGGTAAAGTAATGTAAAGAACATAAAGTACATGATCCCACAGTGCTACTAAAGGTGGTATCTTATGCTACATCAATGTATAGTTTCACTTGAGTTGTTATATCACATACAGTGTTCCCTGCCTTACATACTCAGTACATATCTCGTACTGACATCCCTTACGGGGGACCTGCATTTCATGCTGCAGGTTCAGGTGCTAGTAGATCTCCCCAGTAGGAGTATAGGATATTCAGCTGCTGTCACCAAGCTCCAGGTTGCTTCGGCGCATAGTTACAAGTTGGTTCTCCCAAGCCTTACCGGCAACGGGTGCCAGTCCACCCTAACGGGACTTTGGGGTGTGACAGCATGTGAATCACTTGAGGGTGGTGTTGCAAATCTTGAGGGAGGTGAAGTTGTGTGCAAAATATGAAAAATGTGAGTTTTTGTTGAAAGAGGTCGCTTTTCTGGGGTATATGGTGTCGGGTGATAGCATTAAGGTGGATCCAAAGAATACGAAGGTGATTAGAAATTGGCCTAGACCTTTGAGTTCATCGGACATTAGAAGTTTCTTGGGTTTCATGGGTTATTACCGGAGTTTCGTAAATGGTTTCTCTTCTATTGCTTCTCCTATGACAAAGTTGACCCAAAAGAAGACGAAATTCATGTGGACCGATGAACGTGAAAAGAGTTTCCAAACCTTGAAAAATAAACTTGTCTCCGCTTCTATCTTGGCTTTACCAGAAGGGTTGGAAGGATTTGTTGTATATTGTGAGGCCTCAAGAATTGGTTTAGGGTGTGTGTTGATGCAAAATGGTAAGGTGATAGCATATGCCTCTCGACAACTTAAGGTGCATGAGAAGAATTATCCCACCCATGATCTTGAATTGGGGCTATGGTGTTTTGCTTTGAAAATTTGTCATGACTACTTGTATGGGGTTCATGTTGATGTGTTTACTGACCACAAAAGTCTCAAATATTTGTTCACCCAAAAAGATCTTAACTTGAGATGAAGGAGGTGGTTAGAGCTCCTTAAAGATTATGACATGAGTGTGCATTATCACCCCAGCAAGGCTAATGTTGTGGCTAATGCTTTAAGTAGGGTGTCTATGGGTATTCTAGCCCATGTTGATGATGGTGGCAAAGAGGTGGCTAGAGAGGTTCACCGGTTGGCTAGATTGGGCGTTTGGTTGGATGAAGTTGATAATAATGCTGTAGTGGTTGTTGATGGTTCTAAGTCTTCTTTGGTTGAGGAGGTAAAGGCAAAAAAAGATCTTGACCCTGTATTGTTAGAGTTAAAGGCCTTGGTGAAAGATGACAAAGTAGAGGTTTTTCTCTCAAGGGTTCTTTTAGGTACCAAGGTAGATTGTGTGTACCAAATGTGGATGACTTGAAATAATTGATCTTGAAGGAGGCCTACAATTCGTCCTATTTATTCACTTCAGTTCTACAAAGATGTATAGAGAGTTGAGGGAGGTGTATTGGTGGGGTGGTATGAAGAGGGACATTACCAAGTTTATATCCGGATGTCACAATTGCCAACAAGTCAAAGCCGAACATCAAAGGTCGGGTGGCCTAGCCCAAGACATAAAGATCCCTACTTGGAAGTGGGAATAGATCAACATGGATTTTGTGGTTGGGTTACCTAAGACTAGGAAACAGTTTGACTCTATTTGGGTTATTATGGATTGAATGACAAAGTTTGCTCACTTCCTACCAGTCAAAACTACCTATGGTGCCGAAGCTTATGCCAGTTGTACATTCATGAGTTGGTTAGATTGCATGGGGTGCTTTTGTCTATCATTGTGGATCATGGTGTTTAATTCACTTTTCACTTTTGGAGGTCCTTCCAAAGAGGTCTTGGTACCAAAGTTAAGCTTAGCATGACCTTTCACCCTCAAACGGATGGTCAAGCTAAAGGGAGTATCCAAACCCTTGAAGATATTCTTAGAGCTTGTGTTTTGGAGTGTATGGGTAGTTGGGATGAACATATTCCACTTATTGAATTTTCTTACAACAATAGGTACCACTCTAGCATTGGTATGACTCCCTTTGAAGCTCTATATGGTAGGCATTGTAGATCCCCGATTGGGTGGTTTGAAGTGGAGGAGACAACTTTGCTAGGTTCAGATTTGGTCATAGAGGCCATGGAAAAGGTGAGGTTGATAAGGGAGAGATTTGGAACAACCCAAATTAGACAAAAGTCCTACTCTGATGTGAGGAGAATAGATCTGAGTTTAAGGTTGGTTATTAGGTTTATTTGAAAGTATCACCTATGAGGGGTGTGGTCCGATTTGGCAAAAAAGGGAAATTGAGACCAAGGTTTGTGGGTCCTTATAAAGTTTTGAGGAGAGTGGGTAAGGTTGCATATAAGTTGGAGTTGCCTATGGAGATGAATATGGTTCATCTAGTCTTTCATGCGTCCATGTTGAGAAAGTGTGTGGGTGACCCAAGTGCTATGGTACCCTTGGATGTTGTGGGTGTTGTAGAAGATAATTTGACCTATGAGGAGGTCTTGGTAGAAATTTTGGATAGACAAGTAAAGAGGTTGAGAAACAAAGATGTAGCTTCTGTCAAGGTCCTTTGGAGGAATCAAAAGTTGAAAGTGCCACATGGGAAGCCGAGGCGTATATGAGAAAGTGATACCTATATCTTTTCCATTCTACTCAAGCCAAAGGTTCTAATATAAGTTCCCTATATGATTTTAAGTCCTAAGTTTCAACCCTCATGTTATTTTGCAAGCATCCTTGTTTATGTTGACAAGTTTATGGTAATTTTTGGCATTCATGTTGAGATTTTTAAAAATGATGTTTAAATGCATTTGTTGCATTCATATCGAGCTGAAATATTCATGATTACTTTTCTTATGCATGTTTCTTTGACATTCGGGGACGAATGTTCCCAAGGGGTAGATATTTAAACGCCTAAAAAATGTGTTCGGAAATGCTTATAATCGTAATTTCCATATATCTCAAAATCCATGTGTAATATTGAAAATCCCACTTCATTTTCTCGATTAGGGGGCAAAATTGAGTAGAAAATGGCTATAACCCAGGTTTTAGAGGACCCGTAGCGAAAAATAATTTTCACTAATTTTTGGCAAAGCAGTGGTTGTACGTGTTTGGTCTGTGACGCGACCCACGTGGACCAGGGTTGGATTTTCTTTGTTTTTCCATTTCGGCCCAAGGGCATTGGGGTCATGGCCCCATGCCCATTTACACATGAGATCTCCCATACTTAGCCATTTTTCAACTCAATATCACTCAAAACCCTCTCTAAAACCTCTCCAACACTTTATCAAAATTCCCATCCAAATCCAAGTATTTCAAGCTCACATTGGATCTCAAGAACTCAATCCAAGCCTCTTTCAAGTTCACATCAAGGAATTCCCAAATTTAGGTATGTGGGTTTCATCCATTGGGTCCTTTCACCCATTGAGCCTAATCTTCCTTTTTATGATAATTTGCATGATTTCAAGTTATCTTACTTATGGGTATCTATTATTATGAAATATGAGCATGAATTATATTGGGGTTTTATCGAATATTGTTGATAATGCATGAGTATCTAATTTAAGCTTATAATGTGAGATGATCTTTGTCTATTGAGATTATAAATGATTTGAACTATGAATTATGATGAACTTTTGAAGAGATGGATGTCATGATACCAAAATTGGGGTTTTGTTACTATGTTGGTGGATTGATTTTAAATTGATTTACTCATCTTGTTACACTCTTGAATTGTATGATTTTGAACAAGCATTATATACCCACCAAGTGTTTGATGAAATGTCAAGTTAAGAATTTTTAAGTTATTTACATGTTTTATAAGTCAAGTGACTTCCTGATAATTATGGGCTTTCAAGCATGTATTAAATTCATGAAATTATCTATGATTTTACAATTATCAAGTTAAGCCCTATTTCAAGATTTTACCTCATGTGAGCCATTCATGTTAAAGCAAGGGTTCATGTATGATTTTTTACTATCATTGTTTCAAGAGCTACTCATATCATGTTTCCATGTTTCTTACAAGCTATACAAGTTATGATTATTTCAGGTATTCCATGGTAGTCAATTTAGCACTGATTGATGCTTAAGATGGGGGCTCAACCCAAGGGTCCTTACATAAAGTCTTCTGTCTCTAAACTAGGTGCTACCATAGGACTATTACCCTTGCAATACTAGTGGATCCATCTAGTCATGTTATCATATTTGGTTTGCCTTGGCAAGTACACCACACCTAGCCGCAGGGTGCCATGCCCGTTCCACCTCACCAAAGGGGTGTCATGCCTTGGATTCCAAGTTGTAGCTACTTTGTCTATGTCGGTTACGGACTCTTCCCACACATGTATTATGTTCTATGCAAGTTAAATGGTTTCCAAGCATCTTTACTTCAAGCATTGATCATGCATTCCATATTGAGATTATACTTATCTATTGCCTATGGTTATGCATTTTGTCTATGTTAGCTTATGTCTTGTCGCATTGTATCCTACATACTTAGTACATTCAAACGTACTAACGCATACTCTGTGCCTACATTATGTCACCATCTTGGAACTAGAGCTCCTCTTGATCATCCTCGACGTGGCTAGTGAGATACTTTAAAGACGAGCTTTGGTGAGTCCTCAAGTTCGAGGACACTATCTATTTTCTTTTGCTATTTTATGACTTCCTTATGCTGAACACTTGATGTTATGAGGGTGAGCCCAGAAAGTGTCTTGGCCCCCGCTCCATTCAAAGTTTTATGCTATGAGCTTGACTCTTTACGCCTTGATTATGTTCAAAGCTTTCCCTTAGTCCCGCTTCCCTATTATCCAAATTTCTTGTGATTGTGGTTTATTATACTTCTGCGACCAAGGATGTGTTAATGATACGTCAAGAGGCTTGTTTAGGTTGTCTTCAAACTTCCCATTTGCCTTGTCAGATCTAGGCCCTAGGCTTGGGTCATGACATGGTTAATTGATTATGAATGTGATAAAGATGAGAGTTATAGCTTATGTGGGGTTCTTGTAGAGCCTGTTTCATTGACATCTTGGTTATTAGTGAGCTAATTATGATATGGGATAGTGATAGCCTTATGGTGATAGTTGATATACATGGTATAGCTCTTTTGATGTGTAAGCTATTGTACATATTCTTCCTTGGCTAGATGCATTGATATGCACATATCTCTTACCTGACTAGTTGCATTGGTATGCACATATATTATTAACTAGTTGCATTAGTATACACAAATCTTATATTGGACTGGGTGTATTAGTATATGATGTCACCCAAGTTATACCTCCTTTTAGAGGATAAAGCGGTCGTTGCCACGATATAAACCTAACCAAGGTTAGGGTCGAACCCAAGGGAATACGTAGACTCAAGAGCAATTCACCAATAATCAATTCAAGTAGTTAACCAACTCAATTCCCCAAAGGTGGATTTGCAATAATCAATAAGAAAGTAAACTAAACTAACTATCATGAGAAACAATCAATAATAAAGAGCAACTAGGGTATTGTGTTCCCCATGATTCCCCAACTTAGTATCACCAGATAACCCAATTCTTGACTAGTGTATAACATGCAGGATGATAATTTAAGTTCACCAAGCCCTTTGGTCAAAGGTGAGAAGCAAATTTCATTATTTGACTTGGCCTATGTCCATAGTGTGCAATACTAACCATTACCTATAAGTCCCAGTCAACCTCCCCTTGGCCCAATTCGGTTGATTAGACGAGAACACATCATCGAATCTTGTTATTCAATCTCTTTTCCTGTTTATTACTACCTTGTTCCAGTCAATAACATTAGGTGAGTTCTAATGTTGGCCACCCTTAGAAAACATGCAAAACAAAGAGAATTGATTAATACATGCATATGCCCATTCTAAGAATTGCAAATTTTTCGGGTTTACTAAGATAGTTTTTCATGGTTCCCACAACCCTAGTTGTGGATTTAGCTACTTATGCTATGGGTAGATGAAAAAAATTAGGAATTGACAAAACATAATTAAACACATACACAATTGAATTAAGATCAAGCAAATTCAAGAAGAATGAGAATCACAAGCTTCAAGATCAAATTTACCCACAAGTGTTTTCTCACTATCTTCTCTCTTAAGTATTGAGTTCTCCAAGTACAAACTCTAAAACTACTGAATAATGACGTACGCTTTTGTACAAGAACCTAAAAGTACTATTTATAGTATTTAAATTTAGTCCTAAATAAAATAGAAAAACTAGTCGGTGGACTTCGCGAAAGGTCTCTACGACTCGTAATGTGATCTATGAGTCGTAGTCGGGGTCTCGTAGCCAGCTCCTGGGATTCTGGACTTCTCTTCTTTGACACAACTTCACAACTCGTATAATGATCTTTGACTCGTAATGCATGTTCGTAGGCTTCAGCTTCATCAACTTGTTCCTTACTGGATACCTTCACGAAACCCATCAATATGACTCATAGATTGCTCTACAACTTGTATGCCTATCTCATTGAGCTGACCTTCAGATTTCATCCTTCACTGGAATTTGTCATGGAACTAGCTCTACGACTCGTAGAATGCTCTACAACTCATAGAGAGTCTCGTAAATCACCAAAAACCAGAAAAGTCCTGCAATTTTGCTCCAAGTTATAACCAACTTGCTTTCTTGCAAAACTAAACACAAAAACACATAAAAACCATAAATGTCGCATTGAGAACACACAAAATCCTAAGTTTCAAGTATCAAAAGTGTTGTATTTTGGTAGCACATCAACACCCTCAACTTAAAATTGTTGCTTGTCCTCAAGTGATGACTCAATCTATATAGATAATACAGTAACACAGACCTCAACTCAATGGCATATATCATATACTTCTCAAACTCAAATACCCACACCAACTTTTCAAAACAGAATGAGATAGCTATTTAGCAAACTGGTGTATGTGACATCACAAGACAAGCAAGTGGCTATCAACAATCCACAATCACTGAACAAGTCAAATGCTAACAATGCAACACATGTGCCCTCATAGAAAGAAGTCTCATTTTTGGCACTCAATGATGGTTTCAAATTTATCTTTAGGACTGTGTAAACATACTCACTCTCACAAAAGATATTCATGCATAATGACTAATATCATAGGCTTGCCCCTATACTCATGACTCAGACCTTCAACTAATTGGACCAGGACCACTTTAAGACTTTCTAGGCTTGTAATGTAGTCTCAGGGGACTTCAATATGATATTCTTGGAAAATAGTGACTAATAACCCTCCTTGAAGCTACGTTTTTCTACACTCTTGCCCCACGAACACTATTATTTTCACCTTATTCTCCCTTTTTTCTTATTCAAGCCTTTTCAGGTGTTTTTCCTTATTTTTCAGCTTTTTGCCTTGTTTTTACACTTCATTTTGCTCTTTAACTCATATCTAAGGCTTCTTTTCTTGCACCCGATATATGATTTTTCTTCTTTTTCTCCTCATTCCTAACTCACCACCATATTTTGTGTTTTTCCCTTACACCGGCCACCCTCAACTTAGGCTTTTAGCTTGTATTGAAGTACACAATACCTCTCCTCCGAACCAAGGCCACTTTTGGTAGCCATCCTCAACTTAGGTTTTTTTTCCTTAGTCCAGTTTCATAATGCTCAAGGAAAGACCAGGGCCAATTTCAAGGTTTATCACTAGATAAGGCTAGGCTAATTAGGTATTTTGAAAGAATTGCTACACGTAAGGCTCAAATATTTGGAACAAGGATAAATGTCATTTTGGTTGGTTATATTAGGCTAAAGTGGACTAATTAAAGAACAAAGGCCTAAGATCCTTTCCTAATCCATTTAATCTACAATCTAACTTAGAGTACCAGGACAAGTTCTGAATTAGACAAAATACATGAATCTAGCAAAATAAGCTCACACTTACATGACACGACATACATTATCAACAAAAGACTCACAGATCATGCTTCTTATCTCAATTGACGCTCCCTTATCAGAACAGATATTGCCAAACACATAAATACACATGGTTTCCTTCTAATTACTAATCAAAAATTTTTGGTGGGCACCATTTTTCAAAACAAAATATAAAAACATGCTATATGCCATGAGTATTAGTACTATATGCTACACATATTATCTAAACATCCTAAAAGTGCTGGTTCAACAAATATTAAATATCTACGAGGAAAAAGATCACAGGGAAGAAACGCAGGATCAAAAATTGGGGTAGTTATGCACTATATGCTACTCAGACTTCACTGAGGCCCATAACTACCCATACTCCATCGAAAAAGGTATGCATTATCCCCTATGCACAAAATCAAGCAAAATAAACACATAAAGGGGTCAAAAAGATGCCTGGGTGCCTAAGCAACGGTCTCTAGCTGTGTATGACCATCCCCCTCCTGCGAGATAGTCTCCTTAGCAATGGTACTCTGTCTGGAGGGGCCAATACCCTTAATTGATCCTCCTCTCCAGCTTATTTGATCTCCGCTTCACGTGTCGACTCTCTCAATGCACGCTCGAGATCCTGCTCCTTATCCTCTGAGAGGTTTGCACGTAGATTTCTTTCCTCTGGATCCTCATCCATACAAGGTCTCTTCTTGAGGGAAGTCGCTGATGGATCCTCAGAGGAAAATAAATCCAACATCGGCATCATAAAAGTCATCTTTGGTAGTGTGACTAGTGCCACCAGTGATACTGCCATCTTAGCCTAGAGCTGCTAAATCTCTGACTACAGGGTTGACAAATCTGATGGCTGGCCCTCAGCTAATCTCTTCTGAACCCTCTCCTCAAAGGCATTGATGCGAGCATCCACCGCAGAACTACGGTCCTGAATAGTAGAAATAGTGAATGCTTGCCTCTGCCCCTTCAAGACTGAAATAGCCTGCCAAACCCATGGCCTAATCTGCTGGAAGAGCTAAGTCAACTAGGCCTCAACATGTGATAATCTCCGTGCCATGGCCTGAATAGAAGTGGCGGGCACATAGACCATGCCCACTGTAGGAGTCTGGGAAGTAGAGTCCTTTGGTACTGCTGTAGCAATAGTGGGACCCCTCCTATCGACTGCCTAGGGCTGCGGGGGTCTCTCCTCAAGTAGCAGCAGTAGTAGGAGGAGTGGCAATCTCTGAACCCTCAAGTGGTGGGACCGGAGCGAATATCTTTGGCGGAGGAGTAGGTTATGCTTGCCGAAGTGCTACTAGGTTCTCGTCACCCTTGATCAGTCTGAACTCCAAAATATGGGAAAGGGATAGAGGTGGCCCTTTTAGCGCTGCCTCATATATCTCCTTGGTGATGAGATGGGCCCAATCAATGCCATAGCTAGCTAAGATGTTGGCAACCAAAATTGGCCAAAGTTGGTCGGATGCGTGATCAAATAATGGCCCGCCAAAATTTGGCAGGAAAGCCGAGTGAGTTCTCGACGATAAACTTCGTGTGGGTGGTGACCTAAGCAGGTTCCGAACCCTGCTCTGCAATATGAGTGGCCAACCATCTCAAAAGTGTGGTCTGATGCTCAAGATCCTTCATAATCAACGGTTTCCTGGTTTGCCCCAACTTGTAGTCAAACTCCACTGTAGATCTGGGGGCATGGTACTCAAGGACCAAAAAGCATACGGCGGATAGTCTCCTTAGATATGTCAACCCGCTGACCTCTTGTGTCTCCGTCAGCCTGGGCTGAGTGAGAGGTTTCTTCCCCATAGGAAGAGAACGCTGGATGGTGGTTATATAAGATACATAGAGCACCCTCACCAGAACCGAGGAGTACCGTCCAAGTGATTCAGTCAGCCACATAAGCCTATAACGTATCATCGTGTCTTTAAGATCAGGGACTCCACTAAGTCCATCTGCTATCACCTCGGGCTTCTCATAGATAGAATAGGTAGGCATGCCCCGTTCTTTGGGCTGCCTGCCCTCTTTGAAGATCTTATCCATGCCCTTAACGTACCACCGGTTAGCATAGGCATCCGGTGCTGCTGATGATGGTGCGACGGAGGACTCAACATCTCTGTTGTCCTCAGAGCCCTCCTTAGAATTAGACTCCTCTCTTGATGGAGTCATCTGTGGCATACTGCTCCCACTCTCGTCACTACCTTCTCTTCAGATTGGGAAGGACTAGCTACGGGATCCTGAGTATGCCCGACTTTGGCTGCAACTCTAGTCTGTGGTATCGCAGCATTTGGGTCTGATCTAACATCATGATGAGTGACCCACTCGGCTGAGGGGTCTGCGTGTCATCTGAATGCTCGTCATCTGAAGGTTCATCCCTGAGCTTTTTCCTTAGAGCATCAATCTCAGCATGTCTACCTTTTGGGGCCATAATACCTGAAGCATAGACAAACACACCATGGTTGTCCCTAAGAATCAAGAAATGGTATGCAAAACGTTATCTGAGTCAGTTGTAGAAAGTCTCTACGAGAGCCCTTTTACGAGTAGTAATGAGTACTATGAGTCATAAAGTGCTCTTGTAGACTAGTGAGTCAGAATAATTTTAGTCACTGGAAAGGTCTACGAGACTAGGTACGACTCATAAAGTGGCTTATGAGTCATACATGGGGTCATAAAGAACTCCAGTGAATAATTAGATTCAGGCAGGGGTCTGCGAGACCTATCTACGAGTCGTATAGTGATTTGCTACTCATTGAAGGTCTCTTCTGATAAATGCTCAGAAACATCAAGTCTCTGGGATTTCCTACGAGGGGTAATTACTACTTGTAGATTGCTCAACAGGTCGTAAAAGGCACTCGTGGACCAAAAATCTCAATCACCTTATTTTTGTAAGTTCATCACGAACCCTAAAAACATTTCAACCAATAGAATAGCAGCATCGAACCAAGAATACAAGCATCCACGGATTAGCACATCACCACCAACCCCAAATATGCTTTAAACAAACACAACCCATCGAAAATGATTAAGTGTGGAATAACCTATATTTCCGACCATTCCCAAATGACTCACACAAAATCATACGCCCATGCCAACACCCACCAACTCACAATCATAAATCATGCAATGTTATTAAATCAAACATGGGTAATGATTCAATAGGATAGCATTAACAATCAATAAAGTCAAAACACCAAATTTCAGACTCAGACAACCAAGTCAATCAAGGGCATCCCTATTTCACATAAACAAATTCAAATTCACACAAGGATTTACATGTTTAAACACCATACCAATTATAATCATCAACTCAAGCAATAAAAAACAAGGCAAATTATATATGAAAATTAAATCGAGACTTACCCAAGTTGGAGATTAAATTGAAGAAGAGATAAGAGAATGAATGATCAAAAAATCCTTGGTGCCGGAAATCTCGCAGGAAAAATTAATCACGGTGGTTGGAAACTGGTCAGAAAAATGAGGGAAGGGGAAGCTTGGTTGATTTAGTAAATTTAGCTCAAATAGAGGTTAAAATAATTTGACCACTCCTTTTATATTAAATTGGGGCAATTGATTAAATGACTGGGCCTGGGTCTATAAAACCCTGATTACGAGTTGTAGATGGATCTAGGACTCATATGTAATGGTTTTGTAGAACCTTTAACGGTTAGCGAAATTTCAGAAACTTATCTGAGGTTCATGAACCCCATTCATGACTCGTATGTTGATCTATGAATCGTTAAGCTAGCTCATTGATTGGAGTGCACAATTTTTTTGCTTACTGAAATTTTCTACGAGGTGGGGTACGAGTCATAGGCTGCTCTACAACTCGTAGACCCAGTCGTAGAAACTTAACCTGATGATTTTCTCAGCTAAATTTGCTTAGTCCTGCACCTGCATACTTTTTATGAAATACACAATTACCCAATATGGAACCAACCCAATGTTAAAAATTGCAATCAAAACAAACAAAAATAACTATCTTCGAATTGAAAAACTGAAAAATAACCTATAACCATGCTATTTCATCAAAAACCTTAGGTTGCCTCCCAAGTAGTGCCTGATTTATTCTCGTGGTATGACTTAGCTAAATTGGTTACTAGACTTCACCAATTGGCCAAACCTCGCTTTTGAGTTCATCAAGATGTTTCATGGATTGACGGATGTCGAGGGCAACTTCTTCATCATTCAATATAAATTTGAGTTGACCAGTTTCCATATCCACTAGAGCTCGTCCAATGGATAGGAATGGTCTTCCCAAGATGATTAAAATGTCGAAGTCAACCTCACAATCAAGGATCACAAAATCTGCAGGAAGTATAAAATTTTCCACCTTTACCAACACATCATAGAGTATCTCCACAAGTTTCTTCACGGTCCTATCCACCATACCACATATTAGTTGGAGCAGGGGCTCCCAATCTAGCTTATTGTAGACTATAAGGGGCATCAAATTGATACTTGCACCTAAATCACATAGTACCTTTGCGAAATCCACATCACCTATAGTGCAAGGTATGGTGAAAGCACTTGGATCTTTACGCTTTTGAGCTAAGGAATTTGTAGTGATAACACTGCAATGTTGATGCTCTTGAGAAAGCTTCTTACTCACAGTGCTCTTCTTGGTAATCAAGTCCTTCATTTACTTTTCATATCCCAACATTTTCTCCAAAGCCTCAATGAGAGGGATGTTGATAGATAGCTACTTAAGCATGGATAGAAAGTGCTTGAACTTGTCTTCCTCCTCCCTCTTTTTGATTCTTTGAGGGAAAGGAGGAGAAGGCCTAGGGAAGAGCTTAAACTTCTGTGGCTCTTTAGCTGCTACACTCAACCAATCCTTAGCACAATCCTCTCCTTCATTCATATCCTTTGTAACAACTATCTCCTCACGACCATCTTTCTCCTCAACTAGCATAGGAGGATCAATAGTGCTCTTACCACCTCTAGTAGTAACTACCATACAATGCCCCTCATTCTTAGGGTTTTGCACCGTGTTGCTAGTCGATGTACCCTTTTGACGCTGATTCAACTGAGTTGGCGCTTGACAAAATTGTTGCTCAAGCTATTTAATAGCCACATAATGAGACTTTATTTTCTGATTTATGCTTGAAATATCTAATTTCATGCCCCTTATAGTTTTATCTTGTGTCTCGGTCTTCTTCAACAAGCGATCAAATATCTCCTCAATTCTGGAATTACCTATAACTGCATCACGGCTATGTGGTGGCACATAAGGACTATTTCTAAAGCCTTCTCTACGACCTCAATCTGCATTTGGACCCCTATTCCTATCTTAGTCACCACTCCGGTTGTATCTGAAAGTTCCATCTCTACCATAGTTTCGACCTTGGTTACCTTGGCCTTGGGCACCAATAGTCCTGATTGGACCCTTGGGCATTAGATTGCTCCTCGTACAAGGGTGCAGGTGGAGATCGGTGAACCACTGCATTCACTTTCTCTTGGTTCTACTTGATAACCACATCCATGCTTGTTTGAAGTTAAGCAAGTTGTTGCATAATCTCTTCATTAATTTTGGCTTGCTTTGAACCCACTCTAACAACACATGGACTCTTCATGGAGGCTCTATCCCACTGTCCCCATACACGATTCGTCTTGACCACTTACTCCACACGCTCAACAATCCCTGCGAATGGTTGATCTAGAAACATGCCTCCAATGATGGTGTCAGCACCAAGCCTAACTATTCTCATCAAGGGAACGGTAAAAGATCTCCCCAAAACATCATCAACTATCTTGTGGTCAGGGATGCTCCTCAAACATTTGGTAAACCACTCCCAAGTAGTGCTTATTGAATCACCAAGAAGTTGCTCAAAGTTGTTGATGTGATCCTTCAACTTGAGCTTCTTCGATCTAGGATAGTACCTTTCCAAAAAAGCCTTCTGCAAATCTACCCAGCTAGTGATTGAGCTCTGCGGGAGCTTAGACATCCATAATGCAGCATTGCCTGTGAGAGACAATGGGAATATACGAAGTCCCACAACTTTCTTAGACAGATTCTGTGTCCCCCCATCAGACTCTTACAAACAAATACCACTTTGTGCAAGTGACTATGTGGATCCTCTAATGGTAAGCCTATAAATAACCCATGGTTCTGCAGCATCTGAAGTAACCCACTAAAGATTGTGAACTTTATGTCTGCTGGTAGTGGTGGCAACATAATAGCTCCTGTCACATTCATATCCATGGGGTTCAACCTGTACTGATTCCACTGGTAAGCATTGACATTAAACTCCCAAGGTTATGGAATGTACTCCAAAGGAGGTGGGTTCTCATTCCTATCATCATCATTATTACCTTGATTCAAAGTTGCATTGGCCGCATTGTTGGCAATTTTTTGGGCCATTCTTCTTCTTATTCATTGGATCTTTGGATCAAATGGAGTTAAGGGATTGCCTTGACTCTTAGTGTTGGGCATACACTACTCGTATACCCAGCTAAGGAACAAAAACAAAAGTAAAACAAAGGGAACTAAGGATCAACACTCGAATTACAATTACTAGTGAATTCAACTAAGTCTAGCCGTATTCCCTGGCAATGGCGCCAAAATCTTTGATGTTGCCTAAGTTACACCTCTTTTTTAGAGGATAAAGCAATTGTTGTCATGATATAAAACCTAACCAAGGTTAGGGTCAAACCTAAGGGAATACATGGACTCAAAACCAATTCACCAATAAGCAATTCAACTACTTAACCAACTCAATTCCCTAAAGGGGGTTTTTGCGATAACCAATAAGAAAGTAAACTAAACTAACTATAACGAGAAACAATCAAAAATAGAGAGCAACTAGGGTATTGCGTTCCCCATGGTTCCCCAACTTAGTATCACCGGATAACCCAATTCTTGACTAGTGTATGACATGCAGGACAGTAATTTAAGTTCACCAAGCCCTTTGGTCAAAGGTAAGAGGAAACTTTCACTATGTGATTTGGCCCATCTCCATAATATGCAATACTAACCATTACCTATAAGTCCCACTCAACCTCCTGTTGGCCTAGTTTGGTTGATTAGACGAGAACACATCATCCAATCCTGTTAGTCAATCTAATTCATTACTACCTTGGTCTAATCAATAAAACTAGGTGGGTTCTAATGTTGGCCACCATTAGAAAATATGCAAAATGAAGAGAATTGGTTAAAAGATGCATATACCCATTATAAGAATTGCAAATTATTCGGGTTTAATAAGTTCTTCATGGTTCCCACAACCCTAGTTGTGGATTTAGCTACTCATGTTATGGGTAGATGAAGAAATTATGAATTGAGAAAAGATAATTAGACACTTACCCAATTGTATTAAGATCAAGCAAATCCAACAAGAATGAGAATCACAAGCTTCAAGATCAAATTTACCCACAAGTGTTTTCTCACTATCTTCTCTCTCAAGTATTGAGCTCTCCAAGTACAAACCCTAAAAGTACTGAATAATGATGTCTTCTTTTGTACAATAACCTAGAAGTACTATTTATAGTATTTTACAATTAAGTCCTAAATAAAATAGAAAAACTAGTTGGTGGACTCCATGAAAGGTCTCTACGACTCGTAATGTGTTCTACGAGTAGTAGTTGAGGTCTTGTAGTTAGCTCCTGGAGGACTTCTCTTCTATGACACAACTTCATAACTCATACATTGATCTATGACTCACAATGCATGTTCATAGGTTTCAGCTTCATCAACTTGTCCCTCACTAGAAATCTTCATGAAACCCATCAGTACGACTCGTAGATTGCTCTATGACTCGTATGCCTATCTCGTTGAGTTGACCTTCAGATTTCATCCTTCACTGAAATTTGTCACAAAACTACCTCTACGACTCATATAGTGCTCTACGGCTCATGGAGGGTCTTGTAAATCACCAAAAACTAGAAAATTTCTGCAATTTTGCCTCAAGTTATAGCCAATCTACTTTCCTACAAAACTAACATAAAAACACATAAAATCCACAAATATTGCATTGAGAACACAAAAAATCCTAAGTTTCAAGCATCAAGAGTGCTGTATTTTGACAGCACATCAGTATACACAGATCTTAATCCTGATTTGGTTGCACTGATATGCACACATTTTATATATGACCGTTTGTATTAGTATACATACATCTTATACATAACTGGTTGCAAAGTTATGCACACATCTAATTACGTTTGCACCATTTGAGATATTATGATACATATATTGAGACAGTGATGACTTGAGACACTTCATTATGTGGCCCGTGATGCCTCGAGATACTTCTGATTATGGCCTGCGATGCTCGAGTTTAATCTTGTAGCTTCAGCTTGATAGGTGTGTACATCATCCCTGTGACAATCGTGATTTCACCTTATACATGGCCAGCGACACCATTGAATACATGTATTGCATTACATTATTAGATTGGTTCACCATTTGTGCTTATTATCATTCATGATCATGTTGTATTGTGTACTAAACTTTTGATGCAGGTGGTAGGATTCTTCGTTATTACATACTTGATTTGATTTATCTTACCCAGTTAGTTAAACCTATTGGGTACATTTGATGTACTGATACCTACTTTGTTCCTACTTGTAGATCGAGCATAGAGACCCATACAGGATAGCTAATTTCACTCTTGTTGATCATCTTGCATCTATCCAAATCCTTCCGGTAAGGCTCAGACTTTGAGCCGCCATGGGTCTTTGAGATTTTCTTTATTATTTTCTTTTAGATTTTGTATCTAATACTATTCTATGAGGCAGTTGTGTATCTTATGCTGGGACAATTGTATTTGTTTTTCACTACTATTTTAGATGCTCTTGTACTGTGACCCAAGTTTTGGGAGATTCTTATGTTGTATGAATTATTTCTGTCTTATTTTATTCTTCTTTAGTCACGACTCAATTTTGGGTCATGACATGTTTGGTATCAGAGCTCCAGGTTTGTTGGGCTCTTGAGTCAAGAGTAGTGTGTCTAGTAGAGTCTCGTGGATTGGTGTGCAGACATCCACACCCATCTTTGGGAGGATATGAGGCACTTGATAGGAAAGACTTTCACATCTTGGTTTTAGTCGTGCATTTCTTTATGTTACCCACTTTGAAAGTGTCTAATCTACTCCTTCTAGACATATGCTAAGTACCAGATCCTGTTGATTAGTAGGATAGCCCGAGGAAACTGATATGGCTTCCGCTTGAGGTCAAGCCTGAGCTTGGGATAGGGCGAGGGGCCGAGGCATTGCTAGAGTTGTAGCTACGCCTAGGGGGCAGGCTAGATCAGCTTTTTTAGGGCCTATCTATGAGTCAAAGGGGCCTGCAAATCCTATTCCACCACCCTTAGCCTTATAGCCTACACCCTCGGTTCAGGAGTTACTTTTGAGGATATTTGCTAGATTGGAGGGAGGACCTCCCGCACTGGCTGTCTAAATACAACATGTTTTTTGCTTAAAACATGAAATTTTGTGTGTTCTCAATGTGATGTTAGTGGATTTTATGTGTTTTTGTGTTTTATTTGTAGGATTCAAGGTTGGCCTTGATTTTGGGAAGAAAATGCTGAAGTTGTTGTTTTTGATGAAGTACGAGACCTTTTATGGACCGTAGAACATTCTAGGGGCCGTGAAGGAGGTTTCGTAAACAATTTCTATGAGAGGCTAAATTTTTAAAGTTTGTTCTACAAACAGCAGATGAGTCGTGGATTACTTTACGAGTTGCAGATCATGTTTCGCGCCCTGAGGATTAGAATAAAGGGACTTTCTAAATATTCATATGACGAAACCTCCTACAGGTCATAGAACACTTTATGGGCTGTAGAGGGGTATCGTAGATCGCCTAAACATGCATAGTTTCTTAGACTAACTAATTAGAATTTGGTGGGTACCATTTTTTACAAAAAAAAAGACATGTATATGCCACAAACTTCACTATTATATGCTATAAATACTACCTAAAACATCCTAAACATGCCGGTTCAATAGAAAGTAAATATCGATGTGGAAAAAGAATATATGCAAGAAAACCCCAGGATCAAAAATTGAGGTGGTTATGGACCTAAGCTACTTAGACTTCACTGAGGCCCATAACTACCCACACCCCATCAAAAATGAGGTACACTGTCCCCAATGCACACAATCAAAGTAAAACAAAATATAGGGGTCAATAATCATACTTGGGCGCCTAAGCGCCGGTTTGTACCATAGGTTGCCTCCCAAGCAGCACTTCATTTACTGTAGCGGCACAATATTGACATCTTGGTTACTCAGACTTCACCAAGTGCCCAGACTATATTCTTTAAATCATCTAGCCTTTTCATAGACTGACAGATATTGAAGACAACTTCTTTGTCGTTAAACTAAAACCTGAGTTGATCGATTTTCATATCCACTAGTGCTTGACCAGAGGCTGGGAATAGTTTTCCTAAAGTGATTGGGACGTCAGAGTCGACTACACAATTTAGTATCACAAAGTCCATAGGGAATATGACCTTTTAAACCTTAACAAGCACATCATATAGTACCCTTATAGGCTTCTTCACATGCGGTCAACCATCAACAACCGAATGCTCGTCAGTGTGGGGGGCCCTGTCCTAGCTTCTTGAAGACCACAAGGGACATCATATTAATACTGGCACCTAGATCACATAGCACCCTTGTGAACTCCACATCGCTAATGGTGTAGGGTATGGTGAAAGCACCAGGATCTTCTTATTTCTAAACCAAGGACCTTGTAGCAATTTTACTAAAATGTTGAAGCTCTTGGAGAGCTCCCTGACTCACAATGTGCTTCTTCACAACTTGATCCTTCATATATATTTCATATCCTGGCATCTTATCCAATGCCTCAATAAGAGGGATGTTGATAGAGAGTTGTTTCAGCATGGAGAGAAAGTGCTTGAACTTGCCTTCCTCCTCCCTCTTTTAATTCTTTGAGAGAAAGGAGGAGGAGGCCTAAGAATGGGCTTCAACTTCTGTGGCGCATCAATAGCTTTACTCACCCCATCCTTGCCACAATCATCTCATGTATCTGCATTTTGTAACTCAATTGTCTCCTCTCAAACATTATCCTTATCAATTGGAATGGGAGGATCAATGGTGCTCTTGCCACCACGTGTAGTAACCACCATGCACTGCCCTTCATTCTTAAGATTCTGAGCTATGTTTCTAGGTAGTGTACCCCTTTGACACTGATTTAGTTGAGTCGACTCTTGACTAAACTGTTGCTCAAGCTATTTGATGGCAACATAATGAGATTCTATTTTCTGATTTATACTGGAGATTTCAAATTTCATCCCCCTCAAGGTCTCATCTTGTATCTCATCTTTCTTCAAGCAGATAATCAAACTTCTCCTCAACTCTCGAGCTACTGGCACCTGTGTCATAGTTATGTGGTGGCATAAAAGGAGCATTTCTATAACCATCTCTATGACCCCAATCTGCATGTCTATCTTGGCCCCAATTCCGGTTATAGCACCCTCCGCGGTTGTCCCTGAAAGCTCCATCCCGCCCTTGGTTTCCTTGACCTTGGCGCCAATAGTCCTAATTGAACCCTTGGACGTTGGTCCAGAGAACACCTATCTGATCAATAATGAAACAAGTGTCCTCCACATAGTAAGAATCATCATACATGGGTGCACGTGGAGGCTGTTGAACAACTACATTAACTCACTCCTGATTCTGTTTCATCATCACCTCCATGCTAGTATGGATTCGGGCAAGCTCTTGCATGATCTTTTTATTGATCTTAGCTTGATTCGAACTTATAGTGACACCGCATGAACTTTTGGTAGATGCTTTGTCTTTTTGCCCCCATGCACGATCGGTCTTGACCACTCTCTCTATCCTTTTTGCAACCCTTGCGAATGCCTGATCTAAGAACATGAGCCCCCCATAATGGTATCAACACAAGTCTAACATTTTTCATTAAGGGCATGGTAGAAGATCTCCACTAAGGAATCATCAACAATATTGTGGTCCAGGACACTCCTCAAACACTTGGTAAACCGTTCCCATGTAGTACTGATCAAATCAGCAGGAAGTTGCTCAAAGTTGTTGATATGATCTTTCAACTTGAGCTTCTTCGATCTCGAGAAGTACCTCTCCAAAAAGGCCTTCGGTAATTCAGCCCAACTAGTGATCAAACTCTGCAGGAGCTCAGATAGTTGTAGTTCTACATTACCTATAAAAGAATGGGAAGACAGGAAGTCCCACGTCCATAGACAAATTATGTGTTCCTATCACACTCTTGCAGACAAATGCAACGTTGTGTATATGGCTATGAGGATCTTCTGATTGTAAGCTGCACATAGCCTACAACTCTGCAGCATCTGAAGCAACCTACTCAAGAGCATGAACTTTGTGTCAGCTGATAGTAATGGCAACACAATAGCGCCTATCACCTCCATAGCCATAGGATTTAGCTTGTATAAGCTCCACTAATAAGCATTGGCATTGAAATCATATGGCAGTGGAGCAATGTCCTTAAGAGGAGGTGGAATCTCATGATCAGCATTCTCATTCTCGTTCCTATTCAGAGCTGCATTGGCCGAGTTGTTGGTATTATCTTAGGCCATTCCTCTTAGAATTTTTTGGATCTCTGGGTTAAACGGAGTCAAGGGGTTGCCTCGACTTCTTGTGTTGGGCATACACTACAGTTACACCCTAAAAAGAAAGAAAAACAACAACAAAATGTAAAATGAAGGAAAAAAGGGTTAGTACCCAAATCATTTTCAATAAACCAAGTCTAGCTGTATCGCCCGGTAACAGCGCCAAAATCTTGATCTTGCCTAAGTTACACCTCCTTTTTGAAGATAAAACAGTTGTTAGTCAAGAAATATAACCTAGCCAATGTTAGGGTCGAACCCACAGGGAATATGTAGACTTAGGTGAATTCAAATTTGATTGATTAACTTACTTATCTACCCAAATGAGGGGTTTTGCAATAACAAGTAGAAAAGCAAACCTAACTAACACAAGGGTTTAACCAATATGGAGAGAAACTACGATTTTATGTTCCCTATGATTCTCAAACTCAGTATCACCGGATAACCTAATTCTTTTCTATTGAGTAGTATGCAGTACGGTAGTTAAGTTCACCAAACCATTTAGCCAAGCCGAGAGGCGAATTTCACTACGTGACTTGGGCTATCTCCACAGCGTGTATTACTAACCCTTACCTATTAGTCCCAGTACAACCTCCCCTTCGCCCAGTTCGGTTGATTAGATGAGAACACAACAATCAAATTCTATTAGTTAATCTTTTTTCCTATTCATTACTACCTTGGTCAAGTCAGTAATACTAGCCGAGTTCTAATGTTGGCCACCATCAGAAAATATGCAAAACGAAAAGAGTTAAATAATACATGCATGTACACTTTTCAAGAATTATGATTTATCCCGTTTTACCTTGTTAGTTCTTCTTGATACCCACAACCCTAGTTGTGGATTTAGCTACCCATGATTTGTGTAGATGCAAGATTTATGAATTAGAGTAATATAATAGAGCACTTACACAATTGAATCAAGAACAAACAAGTTCAAGCTTCAATGAGAATCACAAGATTATAAGATCAAATCAAAGTACAAGCATTTCTCAAAACTCTCCAATGTTTGCTTTATGCTACCTCACTCTTTTTCCTCCCAAACTGTTTAATTCTCCAGAAACTAAATCAAAAATATCCTAAAAACCTATTTATAATATTTTAAATACAAGTCCTAAATGAAATAGGATAGTTGGGTCGGCACGCCTCACAATCAGTTTTACGAGACATATTGCATGCCGCAACTTGTAATTGGGCTCTTGTACTATATTGCTACAAAACTGGACTTGTTTGCAGTGCTTGTTCTAATAATTGAGGTCAAATTGGGATAAACAGCATGATCTGAGAGTCTTTTGTTGATAATCTCATCAGTGTCATGTGAGTGTGAGCTTAATTTGCTAAATTCATGGAATGTGTGCTAATTCAGAATTTGCCATGTTACTCCAAGTTGGGCTGTAGATTAATTGGACTAGGAAAGGATGTTAGGCCATTGTCCTTAAAAGTCCACTTAACCTAAATGACTAACCAAAGTTGCAGAATATCCCTTAATCCTAATGTTTGAGCCTGACATGTACCTATTCTTTATAAACACCTAATTAACCTAGCCTTGTTAGTTGTAAAATCCTGAAATTAGCCTTGGTCTTTCCTTGAACATTATGCACCTTGACTGAGGTAAAAAGTATAAATTGAGGGTGGCTACCAGAAATGGCCCTGGTTCTAAGGATGGATAGTGTCAACCTCAACTTAGGCCAAAATCCTAAGTTGAGGATGGATGGTGTAAGGGTGAAACAAAAAAAATGAGGGAGAAAGTTAGTGATACAAGGAAAAGGAGAGAAATCATGTACTAGGTGCAAGAAAAATAAGTGATGCCTTAGTTTTGAGCTAAAAACAAAAAATGAAGTGCAGAAGCTAGCAAAAAGCTAAAAAAAATAAAAAAACACCTAGAAAAGCTTAAAATAGAAGAAAAGAGAGAGAGAGAGAGAGAGAGAGAGAGAGAGGAGTGAAAGATAACAGAGTTGGTAGGGCAGAAGTATAGAAAAAAGTAGTGTCAAGGAGGGCCTTTAGTCACTATGTTCGCAAAATATCATACCAAAGCCCCCTGAGCCTACGTTACAAGCCTATAGAGTCCTAAAGTGATCCTAGGTCAACTAGTTAAATGTCTTAGTCATGAGTATTGGAGAAAGCCTATAGTATTGGGCATGGTGCATGAATATCTTTTGTGAGGGTGAGTGATTTTGCATAGTCCCAAGATTATACATGAAAACATCATTGAGAGTGGGATATTTGATTTCTTTCTGCGAGGGGGGAACTTGTATTGAATTTTTAGCATTAGGCCTATTTAGTGATTGTGGATTATTGATAGTACCTCACTTGTCATAGTTACATTATCAGATGCATTATCCGTACTGGTTTGCTAGATGGCTATCTGATTCTGTTTTGAATAATGGTGTGGGTATTTGTTCTTAAGTTTGAAGTGATATATGCCATTAGGTTGAGGTCTATTTGTTGTCGTTCTACTTATATAGATTGAGTCCGTCGCTTGTGGACAAGCAACAAGTTTAAGTTGAGGGTGTTAATGTGCTATCAAAATACAACACTTTTGATACTTAAAACTTGGAATTTTGTGTGTTCTCAATGCGTTGTTAGTGGATTTTATGTGTTTTTGTGTTTCATTGTCAGGATTCTAGGGTTGGCCTTGATTTTAGGAAGAAAATGTAGAAGTTGCTGTTGTTGATTAAGTACGAAACCCTTTACGAGCCGTAGAGATTCTACAGGCAGTGAAAGAGGTTTCGTGGACAATTCCAGTAAGGGGATGATTTTCTAAAGTTTGTTCTACAAACATGCAGATGGGTCGTGGATTACTTTACGAGTCATAGATCATGTTTCGTGCCCTGAAGATCACAGAAGAGGGACTTTTTGAATATTCATCAGACGAAACTCCCTACGGGTTGTAGAACACTTTATGGGCCATAGAGGGGTATCGTAGATCACAAGTCCAATTTTACAGCAACATAGTATGAGATCTTGATTATGGGCAGTGGAATGCAGTACGGCCTATAAAGCTGATCGTGAGGCGTGCCAACCCAACTATCCTATTTTGTTTAGAACTTGTATTTTAAATATTATAAATAGGTTTTTAGGGTATTTTTCATTAAGTTTCTAGAGAGTTGAACAGTTTAAGAGGAAAAAGAGTGAGGTAGCATAGAGAAAACATTGGAGAGTTTTGAGAAACACTTCTACTTTGATTTGATCTTGTAATCTTGTTATTCTCATTGAAGCTTGGATTTGCTTGTTCTTAATTCTATTGTGTAAGTGTTCTATTATATTATTCCGATTCATAAGTCTTGCATCTACACAAATCATGGGTAACTATATCCATAACCAGGGTTGTGGGAACCATAAAAAACTAACATGGTAAAACAGGATAAATCATAATTTTTTGGAAATTGTGCTTGCATGTATTGATTAACTCTCTTTGTTTTGCATGTTTTTTGATGGTGGCCAACATTAGACCATGCCTAATGTCACTGATTGGACCAAGGTAGTAATGAATAGGAAAATAGATTAATTAACAAGATTCAATTGATGTGTTCTCATCTAATCAACTGAATGAGCCTAGGGAAGGTTTTATTGGGACTAATAGGTAAGGGTTAGTAATACACACTGTAGAGATAGGCCAAGTCACGTAGTGAAATTTGCCTCTCTCCTAGGCCAAAGGATTTGGTGAACTTAACTAAGCGTCCTGCATCTACACACTAGAAAAGAATTAGGTTAACCAGTGATACAAATTTAGGGAATCAAGGGGAACACAAAACCCTAGTTTCTCTCCATATTAGTTAGACTCTTATGTTAATTAGGTTCGCTTTTCTACTTGTTATTGCAAAACCCCCCGTTTGGGGAGATAAGTAGGTTAATCACTCAAATTGTATAAATTGAATTCTCCTAAATCTATGTATTCCATGTAGGTTCAACCTTATCCTTGGTTAGGTTCTATTTCTTGACAATGACTGCTTTATTCTCAAAAAGGAGGTGTAACCTGGACGACATCAAGGCCCAACTTCTATTGATATACCAGTTTCTACTACACCGATTGGTCCTCCTATTGCTCTATTTAAGCATGCCATGATTCATGTTGGTGCTTCTTAAGTTCTAGCGAATTCTCCTATGATCGCTATGGTTCAGCCTCAAACATCAAGTTCAATTTTGAATTCTCAGTTTTAGAGTCTGGCTATTGCTCCATTTATTGCACCACCCTTATTTATGGTGCCACCATATTTTGCCAGCCTAATCATGTCCACAACAAAGAAAAAAAGCTTTGAGAGGTTTGTGCGGTTTTCTCCCCCACAATTCGATGGCACCCCTGGTGATAGATGATATGACTTTTTGTCAGAGTGCCAGGACTGTTTATGTAACCTAGATATTCTTGAGTCGAATGGGGTTACCTATACTTCATACTAGTTCATCGGCCTTGCCAAGGAGTGGTAGAAGTCAGTGGTAGCTCGTCGACTTGTTGGACCTCCAATTACGACTTAGGGGAGACTAGTTGAAGTACTGAGCCTCCCGATATCAGTTCATAGAGATATTTTTGGAGAGGTTCGTGCGTTGTAGCCTTCGAGTTAGCCATTGGGATGAGTTTGATAGGCTTCAGTAGGGTTCTATACTAAGAGGCTACGTTCTACACATTATCTAGATATTTCTTGTCTTGTATTCTTACTGAGTTTGAGATGATCTGATAGTTTGACAAGGGTTTGGCAGGGTATCTTCAGGAGGCTACAACTTCCTTGGTTCTAGCTGAGGGCACTTTTCAGAGTGTTGTGGGTCACGCTTGCATCATAGAGTGCATTAGGCATGATGGATGGGGTGGAGGGAAGAGATTTCATCGACATGGGCAGTTTAGTGGACACTTGTCATGGGATCGAGAGTTTCAGAGGCAAGACCTTCAGGGTCGGACAGTTCAGGCAACTCTTCCAACATCAAATAGTGTTGATAGATCCAAATCTATTCAAGTGGGTAGTGCATCCAGGCATGGTGGTTTCAGGGCAGCCATTTCTGAGGCAGAAGACTAGAGCTTGTTATCATTGTAATGAGATCAAGCACTTGGCCCATTGTTATCCTCATCGTGTGCCATTTTCTTAGACATTAGGTTCTCAGCTAACTCATCTAGCTCTAGCACTGGTACCCAAAGACACACCCCAGACTCTGAGGGGTGGTATAGTAAGAGGTGGTACTTATGGTGACCCACAAGCTAGTAGTGGGTGTAGAGTTTGTTATGTCATTCCAGATAGAGTTGACGTAGAGGCTTCATACAGCTATCAGAGGTATGGTTCTAGTGTGCCATCGTTTAACTTCGGTTTTATTAGACACAGGCTCTACTTATTCTCATGTGTAAGCTTATTTTCTTCTGATATTCATATTATGTGTGAGCCGCTTACTGAGCCTATTTGTGTTTTCCACCCTGGTAGGTGAATCATTATTGGTGAATCAGGTGTATTAGGGTTGTATTATGACTTTTATGGGGAGAGATATTATTGTTGATTTGATATTATTGGGTATGGTTGACTTTGATGTGATATTGGGCATGGATTGGTTGTCGCCTTATCATGCTATTTTTGATTGTCATGCGAAGACAATGACCCTATCTTGCCCCAACTTGCCCCAGTTGATGTGGACAGGAGCACTAGTTCCTATCTTGAGGATGTTATTTCTTATTTGCATACTTTTTTGCTAATAGGGAAAGGATGTTTGGCATATTTATCTTATGTTTGGGCTATTTCTCAGGAGTCCCCATCATTGGGGACTATCAGAGTTGCTATAGAGTTTATGGATGTACTCCCGACTAACTCACTTGGTGTCCCTCAAGATCGTGATATTGACTTTGCTATTGATGTGGAGCTGGGTACTACACCCATATCTATTCCCCCTTATCGTAAATATCCAATTGAATTAAAAGAGTTGAAGGAACAATTGGAAGATTTATTGAAGAAAGGCTTTATTGTACAATTGTATCTCTCTAGGGTGCTCCTGTATTATTTGTGAAGAAGAAGGATGACACTATGCATATGTGTATTGACTACCATCAGCTTAACAAAGTGACCATCTAGAATAGATATCCCTTGCCTCACATTGATGATCTTTTTGACCAATTGTAGGGTATCTTGGTATTCTCCAAGATTGACTTGAGATTCAATTATCATCAGTTGAGACTTTGGGATTTTGACATCCTAAAAACATCTTTCAAGGTCCGTTATGGGCATTATGAATTTTTGGTTATGTCATTTGGGTTGACTAATGCCCCGACTGCATTTATGGAGTAGATGAATTGAGTGTTCAAGCCCCATTAGGACATCTTTGTGATTGTGTTTATAGATAATATCTTGGTTTATTCCAAGAGCAAGGCCGCTGACTAGGTAAACTCAAAAGGCTATGGTATTTCAATGGTCGTTGTGAGGTGAGCTTTCAAAAGCTCAAGGATTTGTTGACTTCAACAGCTATTCCTATTTTACCTGAGGAGGGAGTCCCATTTGTGGTATATTGTGATATTTCTGAAGTGGGTTTAGGTGGTGTATTGATGCAGAAGTAGAAGGTGATACCCTATGCTTCTAAACAGCTGAAGGTGCATGAGAGAAACTACCCTATCCATGACTTGGAGTTGGCTGCGGTTGTGTTTGTGTTGAAGTTGTGGTGACATTATCTTTATGGGGTGCATTATGAGATCTTCACCAATCACCAAAGTCTCAAATACCTCTTTTCTCAGCCTAATCTAAGCATGAGATAGTGTAGGTGGTTGGAGTTGCTTAAGGACTATGATATCTCTATTCTATATCACTCCAGGAAGGCCAATGTAGTAACAGATCCTTTGAGCTAGAAGACTATTAGTATGGGGAGTTTGGCATTCTTTAGGGCTGAGGAGAGGCCATGAGCTTTGGAGGTTTAGTCGCTTGATAGATAGATGGTTCATTTGGATATTTCTCCTCCTTGGAGTATTTTGGCCTTGTTGAGGCTAGGTACTGTTTGTTTGATCAAATATGTGCTCATCAGTTTGAGGATCCTAAGTTGTGCAGTTATGACAAAGTGTCGAGAGGTGAAGCCAAGTTTGCTATTATTGATTCTAATGGTGTTATGAGGATAAATGATAAAGTTTGTGTGCCCAAGGTTGGGGATTGGGTGAGATTGGTACTAGAGAGGGCCTATTGTGCTAGATATTCTATCCGTCCAAGTGTGCAAAGATGTACCATGATCTAAAACATCACTATTGTTTGTTCGGTATGAGAAGGGACATAGCTGAGTTCACGACCAAGTGTTTGAATTGCCAAAATGACAAGAATAAGCACTAAAATCCTGGTGGATAAATGCAAAGGATGCCCATTCTCGAGTGGAATTAGGAGAGAGTGACTAGATTTTGTTACAGGATTTCCTATGGCCTTGGGACCATGATCTAAAACATCACTATTAGTTATTCGGTATGAGAAGGGACATAGCTAAGTTCGCGACCAAATGTTTAAATTGCCAAAATGACAAGAATAAGCACCAAAATCCTGGTGGATAAATGCAAAGGATGCCCATTCTCGAGTGGAATTAGGAGAGAGTGACTAGATTTTGTTACAAGATTTCCCATGGCCTTGGGCAAGTTTGATTTTAATTTGGGTGGTTGTTGATCGATTGACCAAGTCAGCATACTTTTTACGGGTGAAGACTAGCTACAGTGTGGAGTAGCTGGCTAGGTTGTACATCCAGGACATTGTCAGATTGCATGGTGTGCTAGTGTTTATAGTATTAAACTAAGTGTCTGTGTTTACTTCTCACTTTTGGTGGGCTCTATGGCGTGGTTTGGGCACTAGAGTGGGTTTGAGTTTAGCTTTTCACCCTCAAACTGATGGTCAATCAGAGCGTACCATTCAGGTGTTACAAGACATGCTTAGGGCCTTTGTTATTGATTTTGGGGCCCGATGGGACTAGCACTTAACATTGGCAAAGTTTGCATATAACAACAGTTATCATCCAGATGACACCATTTGAGGCCTTGTATGGTTGGAGGTGTAGATCATTGATGGAATGGTTTGATTCAAGTTCAACCAAGGTGATGGGTGTTGATTTGCTCCAACATGCCATGGATCAGGTCTGACTGATTCAGAGTAGACCATTGACAAACTACAATTGCTAGAAGAGTTATGCTGATAAGAGGGTTAAGCCTCTTTAGTTCTCTATTGGTGATGTTGTTTGGCTGAATATTTCATCCATGAAGGGTGTGATGATTTTACGAAGAGGGGGGAACTTAGTCTCAGATTCATTGGCCCATTTGAGATTTTGAGGAGAGTGGCGAGGTAGGCTATGAGTTGGCTTTCCCTCGATATTATCATCAGTGCATCATGTTTTTCATGCTTTCATGCTCCGCTGATACATTCCTAATGAGTCTTATGTAATCTATTACGATTTTGTGGAGTTGGGTCCAGATTTTTCATTTGAAGAAGAGCCCATAGCTATATTAGACAAGCAGGTCCGGAGATTGAGATCCAAAGATATACCTTCTGTAAAAGTTCAGTGGCGGCACCACTCTGTCGATGAGGCTACTTGGGAGTTAAAGTCTAACATATAGGTTAGATATTTCAGCCTTTTTTAGGCTTCAGGTACTTCTGTTTCCTTTATGTTGGAGGACGAACATTATTTCTAGTGTTGAATGATGTAATGACTTTTTTGGTCATTTTTGTCCATATCTATGAAAATTATTGTTTTACCCTTTCGTAAATTAGTTTGGCCTATTTTGAACTATTTGTATTGTTGGAATTGAAATCTTGTGTTTCAAAAGTTGGAAATATGAGTTTTGACATTTTGGAAGCTTAAGTTGTTGAAAAGTGAGTTTTTGTACCTTTCTGAGTTTCGCATGTCAGATCGGGGATTCGTTGATTCCATTAGCTCTAGAACGTCGAAACTGAATCATGAGAAGTTACAAGACTGAATTTGGAGTTAAAATGAGGTTTTTAGGCTTAAAGTTGTCATTTTTGTCATTTCCAGAATCAAAGTTTGACTTCGGTCAACATTCGGAGTTCCAAAAAGTCGGATTGGAATTATGATAGTTCAAGTAGTTCTGGATGGTGAAACTAACGCTAGAAATGATCTCGTCATAGTTTGTTAAGTTGCCGAGGGTAGTTTTGTTATGTTGATGTAACACCCCACATTTTACATGTACTAATGCTATGTAGATGAATCATGTTATGGTTTGGTCAAATTAGCATCAATTCTTGTAAGTGCTTGAATCTCGTGTTAATGGGCAATATGTGATTCTAAATGCTTAAGAGGGTTGATGGTATATATGTGTTGGTGTTAAATTAAGGATATATCAACTTTAAACTAAGTAAATAATTGAGGTTATTGTATGACTTAATAATTTAGTAGGAGAGTCACCTACTTATAATTGATAGCC
>JAPFFP010052270.1:0-30237 GCA_026153255.1 Solanum medicagineum
ACTTTTAAGATTTAGCATCATTACTTCTATGGGGTTCATGTTGATGTGTTTACCGACCACAAAGTCTTCAATATGTGTTCACTTAAAAAGATCTTAACTTGAGACAAAGAAGGTGGTTAGAGCTCCTTAAAGATTACGATATGAGTGTGCATTATCATCCTGACATAGCTAATGTTATGGTCGATGCTCTAAGTAGAGTGTCCATGGGTAGCCTAGCTCATATTGATGATTGTGGCAAAGAGGTAGCTAGAGAAGTTCACCAGTTGGATTGATTGGGGGTTAGGTTGGATGAAGTCGAAAGTGGTGGTGTCGTGATTGTTGATGGTTCTAAATCTTCTTTGATTGAGGAGGTAACATCAAAACAAGATCTTGACCCCACTTTGCTAGAGTTGAAGACCTTGGTGAAGGATGGAAAAGTGGAGGTTTTGTCCCAAGGGGGAGATATTGCCCTTAGGTACCAAGGTAGGTTGTGTATGTGTAATATTGATGACTTATGAGAGTTGATATTGATGGAGGCTCATAATTCATTCTATTCTATTCACTCGGTTCTACAAAGATATATAGGGACTTGAGGAAGGTGTATTGGTGGGGTGGTATGAAGAGAGATATTGTCAAGTTCTTATCCGGATGTCATAATTGCCCACAAGTCAAAGTCGAACATCAAAGGCAGATGGCCTAGCCCAAGACATAGATATTTCTACTTTGAAATGGGAAGAGATCAACATTGATTTTGTGGTTGAGTTGCCTAAGACTACGAAACACTTTGACTCTATTTAGGTTATTGTGGATAGAATGACAAAATTGGCTCACTTTCTATAGGTCAAAACCACTTATCATGCCTAAGATTATGCCAAGTTGTACATACATGAGTTGGTTCGATTGCATGGGTGCCCTTGTCTATCATTTCGGATCATGGTACTCAATTTACTTCTCACATTTGGAGGCCATTTAAAAGAGGTAGGTACCAAGGTTAAGCTTAGCACGGTTTTTCATCCTCAAACGGATGGTCAAGCCTAGAGGACTATCCAAACTCTTGAGGGTATGCTTAAAGCTAGTGTTTTGGAGTTTAAGGATAGTTGGGATAAACATCTTCCACTTATTGAGTTTGCTTACAATAATACTACCCCTCAAACATTGGTATGACTCCCTTTGAAACTTTATATGGTAGGAATTGTAGATCCCTAGTTGGGTGGTTTGAAGTGGGATAGATGGCTTTGCTAAGTCCGGATTTGGTCATGGAGGCCATGGAGAAGGTGAAATTTATAAGGGAGAGATTGAAAATAGCCCAAAGTAAACAAAAGTCCTACTTTGATGTTAGGAGAAGAGATCTTGAGTTTAAGGTTGGTGATTGGGTTTACTTGAAAGTCTCACTGATGAAGGGTGTGGTCTGGTTTGATTAAGAAAGGAAAATTCAGCCCAAGGTTTGTGGGTCCTTATAAAGTTTTGAGGAGAGTGGGTAAGGTTACATATGAGTTGGAGTTTCCTGTGGAGATGAACATGGTTCATCGGATCTTTCATGTGTCCATGTTGAGAAAGTGTATGGTTGACCCAAGCGCTATAGTGCCCTTGGATGTTGTGGGTGTTATGGAAGATAACTTGACCTATGAGGAGATCCTGGTGGAGATTTTGGATACGCAATGAAGAGGTTGAGAAACAAAAGTGTAGCTTCCGTCAAGGTCCTTTGAAGGAACCAACAAGTTGAAAGTGCCACATGGAAAGCCGAGGCAGATATTAGAAAGCGATACCCATATTCTTCCACTCTACTCAATACGATTGCACTAATTTAAGTCCCCTATATGATTTCAAGCCTTAAGATTCAGCCCTCATGTCATTTTGTATGCATTCATGTTTATGTGAACAAGTTTGTAGTGACTTTTGACATTTATGTTGAGATTTGTGAAAATAATGTTTAAACGCATTTGTTGCATTCATGTCAGGCTGAAATCTTTATTATTACTTCTCTTATGCATGTTTTTTTTGACATTCGGGGATGAATATACCCAAGGGGGAGATATTGAAATTCCCCAAATTGTGCTTCGAAATGCCCATAATTATAATTTTCATACATCTCAAAATCCGTGCATGATATCAGAAACGACTTCATGTTCTCGATCAGGGGAAAAATTTTAGTGGGAAATGGGTATAACCCAAAATTTGGAAGGCCCATAGCGAAAAAAATGTTTCGCAAATTTTCAATTTTCGGAGAGCATTCGCGCCCTGGCCATGATGCGCCAGGGGCACGTAGCAGTATAATTTTCTCCTTCGCATTTGGTCTGTGTTGAGGACTAGACGTAAACCAGTACAAAATTTTCCTTACTTTTTTCTTTTTTGGCCAAGGGCATCAAGGTCATAGCCCCATGCCCACTAAAACGTGAACCATTTTTTAACTTCGTAACTCACAAAACCCTCTCTCAAACCCCTCTAAGACTCTATCAATTCTCTCATTCAAATCTAAAAATCTCAAGCTCAACTTTGGAACTCAAGGATTCATTTCAATCTGTAAGTCTATTTCAGTCTCACCTCTAAGGAATTAAGGTTTAAGGTTTGTAGGTTTCATCCATTAGGTCCTTTCACTGATGGAGCCCAACCTTTCCTTTTCATGAAAATTGCATGTTTTCCAATTGCATTACCTATGGTTATCTTTTATTATGAATTATGAGCATAAATTATGTTGGGGTTTTATGAAATATTGATTGATTAATAATGCATGACTATCTATTTCAAGCTTATACCATGATTTGATTATATCTATTGGGACTATGCATGTTTTAACCTATGAAACTATGCCTTATCATGAGTTTTGGTAATAATATTTCAAGGTAACCTACATGAGGGTTTTACTACATATGGTGGATTGATATGCATTAAGTTTACTCATCTTATTTCACTCTTGAATTGCATGATTTTGAACAAGTATCATGAACCCACCATGTGTTTGATAAAATGTCAAGTTAAGAATTCTCAAGTTTTTGATGATTTATTACATGATGTACAAGTCACATGACTATATGATAATTAAGGGATTTCAAGCATGTATTGAATTCATGAAAAGTATCTATGATTTTACAAGTATCAAGTTAAGCCATATTTCAAGATTTTTACCTCTTGTGAGCCGTTCATGTTAAAGCAAGGGTTCATGTATGATTATGACCTACTCTTATGTTCAAGTTAGGCTCTCTACTAGAAGTCAAGCATGTTTCAAGAGATACTCATGTCATATTTCCATGTTTCTTACAAGTTATACAAGTTATGATTATTTCAAATATTCCATGGGATTTGACTTAGCACTGATTGAGGCTTAAGATGGGGTCTCGACTCAAGGAGTCCTTATATAAATTCTTTAATCTGTACACTATGTACCACCATAGGATTATGATTATTAGCCTTGCTATACTAGTGGATCCATCTAGTCATGTTATCATGTTTGGTATGCCTTGGCAAGTAGACCACACCTAGCCGGGGGGTGTCATGCCCGTCCACCTGATCGAGGGGGTGTCATGCCTTGGATTCCAAGTTGTAGCTACTTTGTCTATGTCGGTTGAGGTCACTTCACACATATGTATGTTATATATATATTGTGCAAGATGAATGATTCACAAATATATTTCCTTATGGGCATTGATCATGCATGCCATATTGAGATCATATATATATTGCTTATGATTATGCATTTTGACTATAATGGCTTACGTTTTGTTGCATTGCGTCCCACATTCTTAGTACATTCAAACGTACTAAGGCATACTCTATGCCTACATGATATTACCATGTAGGTCCGGAGCTCCTTTTGATCATTCTCCACATGACAAGTGATACTTTAGAGATAAGCTTTGGTGAGTCCTCAAGTCCGAGCATACTATTTACAGTACTCTTGCGATTTTGAGACTTCTTCATTTTGAACACTTGTTATTATGAAGGTGAGCTCGGAAAGGTGTTGGCCCCTGCTCTATTCCATGTTAGAGGTGTTGGTGGATATTATGATGTACTTATGCTTTGAGCTTGACTCTTTTATGCTTTATGAATATCAAGATTTCCCATAGTCCCGCTTCCCTTTTTATTACATCTCTTGTTGTTGTTTATTTTGCTTTCACGACCAAAGATGTGTGATTGATATGTTAAGAGGCTTGTTTGGGGTCCCTTCGGGTTCAAGTTCACCATGTCACGTCTAGCTAGGCTTGTGTTGCGACAATTACCATAAAGAACAAGTATCCTCTACCAAGGATTAATGACCTTTTTGATCAACTACAAGGGCCTAGTCAGTTTTCTAAGATTGATCTTCGTTCCGAAAACCACTAAATGAAGCAAAGGGAGTGTGATATTCCCAGGACGACTTTCTGGACTAGGTATATGCATTTTGAAATTGTGGTTTTGTCTTTTTGGTTGACTAAGCTATATTTTGTGGATCTCATGAATAGGGTCTTTAAATCCTACGATATGTTTGTGGTGGTCTTTATTGATGATATATTGATTTATTCTCAGAGTGAGGAAGGGCATGTAAATCACTTGAGGGTGGTTGCGAATCTTGAGGGATGAGAGGTTGTTTGCTGAACATGAGAAATGTGCATTTTGGTTGAAGGCGGTTTCTATTCTAGGGCATGTTGTATCGGGTGATGGCATTAAGGTAGATCCTAAGAAGACGGAGGTGATAAGAAATTGGCCTAGACCCTTGACTCCATCAGATATTACGAGTTTCTTGGGTTTGGCGGGTTACTACAGGAGGTTTTTGAATGGGTACTCTTCTATTGCTTCCCCTATAACTAAGTTGACCCAAAAGAAGGCAAACTTTTTTTCGATCGATGAATGTGAAAATAGTTTCCAAACTTTCAAAGATAAGCTTGTCTCCGCTCCTATCTTGGCTCTACCGAAAGGGTTGGAATGGTTCGTGGTTTATTGTGATGCCTCAACAATTGGTTTGGGATGTGTTTTCGTGCAAAATGGCAAGGTAATAGCATATGCCTCTAGGCAACTTAAGGTGCATGAGTGGAATTATCCCACCCATGATCTTAAATTTGCAGCCATGGTGCTTGCTTTGAAAATTTGACGTCACTATTTGTATAGGGTTCATGTTGATGTGTTTACCAACCACAAGATCTCCAATATGTGTTCACACAAAAAGATCTCATTTTTAGACAAAGAAGGTGGTTAGAGCTCCTTAAATATTATGATAAGAGTGTGCATTATCATCCCTACAAAGCTAATGTTGTGGCAGATACTCTAAGTTGAGTGTCCCTGGGTAGTCTAGCTCATATTGATGATGGTGGAAAAGAGGTGGCTAGAGAGGTTCACCGGTTGGCTAGGTTGAGGGTTAGGTTGGATAAAGTTGAAAATGGTGGTGTAGTAGTTACTAATGGTTCTCAATCTTCTTTGAATGAGAAAGTCAAGTCAAAACAAGACCTTAACCCTGCCTTGATAGAGCTGAAGGCCTTGGTGAAGGATGGTAAAGTGGAGGTTTTCTTCCAAGGCGGAGATGGTGCCCTTTGATGCCAAGGTAAGTTGTGTGTGCCTAATGTTGATGACTTAACGGAGTTGATTTTGAAGGAGGCTCATAATTCATCCTATTCTATTCACCCCAGTCCCACAAAAATGTATAGAGAATTCAGGGAGGTGTACTGGTGTAGTGGTATGAAGAGGGATATTGCCAAGTTTGTATCCAGATGTCACAATTGCCAACAAGTGAAAGTCGAACATCAAAGGTCGGGTGGCCTTGCCCAAGACATAGAAATTCCTAGTTGGAAGTGGGAAGAGATCAACATGGATTTTGTGGTTGGGTTACCCAAGACTAGGACACACTTTGACTCTATTTGGGTTATGGTGGATAGAATGACAAAAGTCAGCTCAATTTCTATAGTTCAAAACCACTTATGGTGCCAAAGATTATACCAAGTTGTATAGTCATGAGTTGGTAAGATTGCATGGGGTGCCCTTGTCTATCATTTCGGATTGTGGTGCTCAATTCACTTCTCACTTTTGGTGGTCCTTCCAAAGAGGTCTTGCTACCAAGGTCAATCTTAACACGACTTTTCATCCTCAAACAGATGGCCAAGCCAAAAGGATTATCCAAACTCTTGAGGATATGCTTAGGGCTTGTGTTTTGGAGTTTAAGGGTAGTTGGTATGAATGTCTTTCACTTATTGAGTTTGCATACAACAATAGCAACCACTCAAGCATTGACATTGCTCCCTTTGAAGCTTTATATGGTAGGTGTTGTAGGTCCCTAGTTGGGTGGTTTGATGTGGGGGAGATGGCTTTGTTAGGCCCAAATTTTGTTATGGAAGTCTTAGAGAAGGTGAGGTTTATAAGGGAGAGGTTGAAGACAGGCCAAAGTAGATAAAAGTCCTACTCTGATGTGAGAAGAAGAGATCTTGAGTTTAAGGTTGGTGATTGGGTTTACTTGAAAGTCTTACCCATGAAGGATGTGGTCCGATTTGGCAAAAAGGGAAATTGAGCCCAAGGTTTGTGGTGCCATATAGAGTTTTATGGAGTGTTGGTAAGGTTTCATATCTGTTGGAGTTTCCCATGGAGATCAATATGGTTGATCCGGTCTTCCATGTTCCATCTTGAGGAAGTGTGTGGGAGACCCAAATGCTATAGTGCCCTTAGAGGTTGTGGGTGTTATGGGAGATAATTTGACCTATGAGGAGGTCCTGATGGAGATTATTGATAGACAAGTGAAAAGGTTGAGAAACAAAGATGTAGCATCCATCAAGGTCCTTTAGAGTAATCAACAAGTTGAAAGTGCCACATGGAAAGTCGAGGTAGACATGAAAAGTCAATACCCATATCTCTTCCACTCTACTCAAGCCAAAGGTAATAACTTAAGTCCCCTAAATGCTTTCAAGTCATAAGTTTTAGCGTTTATGTCATTTTTCATGCATTCATGTTTATGGTGATTGTTGACAATCGTGTCAAAAATTTTCAAAAATGATGTTTAAGCGCATTTGTTGCATTCATGTAAGGTTGAAATCTTCATAGTTACTTCTCTTATGCATGTTTCTTTGACATTCAGGGATGAATGTTCCCAAGCAACAGATATTGAAACAGCCCTCATGTTCTTCAGAATGCCCCATAATCATAATTTTCATATATCTCAAAATTCGTGTGTGATTTCGAAAACCCGACTTCATATTCTTGATTAGGGGGAAAAATTGAGTGGAAAATGGGTATAACTCAGATTTAAGAGGACCCCCATCAAAAAATAATTTTTGCTAATTTTCCTTATCCAGTGTCTGTCCATGCCCTAGGTTGCGATGCGCCTAGGGTGCGGACGAGTGTATTTTGTGGTCTGCGTCTGGTCTGTGTCATGCCTGGGGCACGGACCAGTGTCAAATTTTCCTTGGTTTTCTTATCTCACCCAAGGACATTGGGGTCATTGCCCCATGCCCACTTAAACGTGGAATCTCTCATACTTAACCATTTTTCAATGATATAGCATACAAAACCCTCTCTAAAACCTCTCTAGGACTATCAATTCTGTCATTCTAATCTAAGGATTTCAAGGTCAATTTAGAACTCAAGGAATCATTTCAATCTCTAAGTATGCTTCAAGTTCATTTCAAGGAATTCAAGGTTTAAGGTATGTGGGTCTTCATCCGTGGGTCCCTTCACCCATGGAGCCAAAGCTTCCCTTTTCATGAAAATCGCATGATTTCAAATTGTATTATCTATAGGTATCTTTCATTATTAAATATTAATATAGATAACATTAGGATTTTATCAAGTATTGATTGGTTATGCATGAATGTCTATTTTAAGCTTATTCCATGAATGGATTTTGTCTATTGAGACTATGCATGTTTTGAGCTATGAAACTATGAGCCATTGTGAACTTTTGTGATGGATTTCAAGACATCATGTATGATGGTTTTACTACCATGTTGGTGGGTTGATTTGTATTGAGTTTACTCAATTTGTTTTACAGTTAAATTGCATGATTTTGAACAAGTATCATGAACACATCATGTGTTTAATAAAATGACATAACAAGAATTCTCATGTTATTGATGACCTACTACATGACATACAAGTCAAGTGACTTCATGATGGTTAAGGACTTCCAAGAATGTATTGAATTCATGAAAGGTATCTATGATTTTACAAGTACCAAGTTAAGCCCTATTTCAAGATTTTTAGCTCTTGTGAGCAATTCATGTTAAAGGAAGGTTTCATGTATTAATTATGATCTATTTCATGTTCAAGTTAGGCTCACTACTAGAGGTCAAGCATGTTTATGAGCTACTCAAATCATGTACTTACAATCTATTTAGGTTATGATTAAAGCATGATTATTTCAAGTATTCCCTAGGATTTGACTTAGCACCGATTGAGGCTTAATATAGGGGATCTACTCAAGGAGTCCTTACATAAAGTCTTTAGTCTTTAGACAATGTCCTACCATAGGATTATGATCATTAACATTGCTATAATAGTAGATCCATCTAGTTCATGTTATTTTATTTTGTTTTCTTTGGCAAGTAAACCACACTTCGCCTGGAGGAGTCATGCCCGGTTACCTGAATGATAGAGTGTCGGGCATCGGAGTCCAAGTTGTAGCTGCTTGGTCTATGTTGGTTGAGGTCTCTGCCCACATATGCATGATATATTATGCAAGTTGAATGATTTACAAGCATGTTTTATTACAAGCATTGATCATGCATGCGATATTGAGATTATATATGCATTGCTTATGATTATGTATTTTGAATATATTGGCTTATGTCTTTTGCATTGCACCCCGTATAATTAGTACATTCAAACGTACTAATGCATACTCTATGCCTACATGATATTACCATGTAGGGACCAGAGCTCCTTTTGATCATCCTCCTCCACATGGCTAGTTCAGTACTTTGGAGAAAAGCATTGGTGAGTCCTCAAGTCCGAGGACAATATCTAAGTTACTCTTGCTATGTTGAGACTTCTTTATGTTGAACACGTATTATTATGAGGGTGAGCCGAAGAAGTGTCTTGGCCCTGCTATATTCTAAAGTATGTGGGATACTATGTTTTGTCTGTGCTATGAGCTTGACTCTTTATGCTCTTATGAATATCAAAGACTTCCCTTGGTCCCGCTTCCCTTTTTAATTATATCTTGTTGATGCTTATTTTGCTTCCGCGACCAAAGATGTGTGAATGATATGTTAAGAGGCTTGTTTGGGGTCCTCTCGGGTTCCCCATTCGCCGTGTCACGTCTAGGGCCCTAGGCTTGGGTCTTAACAGGAAGTCCCAAGTATCATCAAATGAAGTTTCGACCCAGAACAAAATTGACATTTTATTGTTAACTGCGCTATCAAAATTTTCAGTGAAGACATGGTTCCGAGAGAATTGACTGGGTCAACTATTAATCGGTTCCCGTGGCCAAATTTACAATCCATGATATAATTGTACCGAACATACTCCTATCTTAATTCAATTGTTTCGGAGCTAATGGAATCATCAAAATTCTATTCTGAGGTTTACTAGGACTTTATTCAAAAATTCATTTTACGGATATTACTTCCCGATTAACTCAAAAATCCACATAATTCCCCAATAACTCGATCAATAATCACCCAACAGTCCCGAGGTCACTATACACATGCTCAAGTCAACATAATAATAAAAAATCATAGAAATGACATGGAGGGTCATTATAGATATGAGCTGGAGTCTTGAGATTCATTGCATTGAATGCTAATCTGAGTTACTCAGTTATTGAGAAGTTGAATTGAGTTGTTTGAGATGAGCTAAAGAGATGAGCTTGAGTTGATTTTCATGAGCACATTTTATTACCTAAAGGAGTATTAATCACTGAGTTGGGTAATAAGAAACACCCCAGAACTAGTTGCCAGCGTAGGATAGTCGTGCACTTAACTCTGGCAGCTCATGTCCCAATAGATGTACATTCTCTTTGGATCTGAGAGAGAGAGAGAGAGAGGGGTTGGTGTCCTTTATCTTGGCAAGTTAGGATAGGCATGGCAACGATGTCTGCTTCATTGTGCATTACCAAATTCTTATTGGTGGAGGGTTATGTCGATTAGAGAAACTTCCAAGCAACACTTGATTAAGCATATCATGATTTTTTAATTGAGTTGTATAAAACATCGACTCTAATTTTCAAGCACGATTTCAAAATCTTAAACATGTACCAGTTATTTGAGCTGAGTTATGAGCCGATGATTTGAGTCTTGAGTAGAGTTGGTTGATTTGAGTCTGAGCCTTGAAACGCCCCTGAATCGCCCAACAATATGCCTCAGAAATGCCCAACTCAAAATCCACATGTGATATCATAAATCCGACTTCATATTCATGATTAGGGGTCAAAATTGAGTGGGGGATAGGTATAACCCCGATTTTAGATCAACCGTAGCAAAATTTTATTTTCCAAAAATTTACGAAAATAGAGAGGATCCGTGCCCCTGGCGCAATGCAGCCAGGGCGCGGACTAGTGTTATTTTGTGCTTCAATTCACTTTTTTAGCCGTGGACCAGTGTTTTTTTGTGCTTTAATTCACTATTTCGGCCTACGGCTTTGGGGTCTTGGGCCTAAGCCTTCCTATGCTTAAAAACACCTAAACTTAGTCATTGTTCCACCCCATATCATCCAAGACACTCTAAAAACCCTCTCTAACACTTAGCCAAATATTTCAAGCACATTCAAGTGCTCCCAGACTCATTCCGGATCTCAAAAACTTCGTTCAAGCTTCAATATCTCATTCAAATGTTCATAAATTTAAGGTATGTGAGTTTCAACCATTAGGTCGTTTCACCCATGGTGCCCAACCTTCTTTTTCAAGCAAATTGCATGTTTTCAAGTTGGATTATCTATGGGTATCTATTATTATAATATTTGATTATAAACCATGTTGAGGTTTCATAAAATGTTGAATATTTAAGCATGTTTTGAGCTATGAATCTATAATCTATTTTGAGATTTTATGAGGGGTTTCATTGTATCTGGCATGAGGGCAATACCAAGTGTTGGTGGGTTGATTTACATTAAGTTTTCTCGCATGATTTCACTCTTGAATTGCATGATTTTGAACTAGTATTACACACCCACCAAGTGTTTGATAAAATATCGGGTTAGGGATTCTTGAGTTATTGATGATCTATTGTATGGCTTACGAGTCAAGTGACTTTATGATGATTAAGGGAATGTATAATAGGTATTAAATTCATGTAAAGTACTTACGGTATTGCAAGTGAATTGTTGGGGTCTCATGATTGTTGTGATCGTGGGAAAATGAGAAGTTCTTTCTTGATACTTGAATGTGATGGTTTGATGAGCTATTTTCATGACTCCTACCGAAAAGATTATATCGTAAGGTATGCATATTCTATAAGATCTATCAAAAAGGCTATCCCATAAGGTAGAATGACTCATGTCTCCTACCAAAAAGATTATATCGTAACGCAAGGACATCCTATAGTACCTACCAAAAAGGCTATGCCGTAAGGTACAATTCTAGGTTCCTACCGAAAAGATTATATCATAAGGTAGAATAATTCACGGCTCCTACCTAAAGTATTATATCGTAAAGTAGGGGATGTTTCATGCTACCTACCAAAAAGAGTATGTCATAAGGTAGGGGTATTGGTAACACTCTCCGAAAAGGTTATACTGTAAGGCGTGTGGGTGGCTATGTGGCCCATCTCAAGCATGTTTGTGTAAGGTTAGACCATACACATATTCTATATGAATTTATGTTCTCTGATTATGACTAAGCATGTTTTACTTCAAGCATTGATCATGCATGCCATATTTATATTATACTATATCTTGCTTATGCTTATGCATTTTGATTATGTTACCTATCATTTGTTGCATTGCATCCTACATACTTAGTACATTCAAACATACTAACGCATACTATATGCCTACATGATTTTACCATGTAGGAACCGGAGCTCCTCACCATTTTCCTCCATGTGGCTAGATTCGACATCTTGAAGATAAGCTTTGGTAAGTCCTCAAGTTCGGGGACAATAGCTTTGCTTTTCTTGCTTATGTTATTTCTTTATGTTGAACTCTTGATACTATGAGGGTGAGTCCCGAAAGTGTCTTGACCCTCGCCCGTTCTATGTTTAGAGGTGTTGTTGCACAAGTGATATAATTATTCTTGAGCTTTCACTCTTTCATGATTTATGCTAGTAAAGACTTCCCTTAGTCACTTTATCCTTATTTATACTCTCTTTATGTTGTTTACTTTGCTTTCATGACCAAGGATGTGTGATTGATATGCTAAGAGGATTGTTTGGATCCCTTCGGGTTCCCATTCGTCATGTCACATCTAGGCCCTAAGCTTTGGTCATGAAAAGCCTTATCTGTTTCCTTGAGCTATTTTACATATCAGTATATTTCATGCACTATGCCCATTTGGCTGCAGATACAGGTGATAGAGAACTTCAGTAGGCGCACCGTTGAGGTTTAGTTTCCTTGTTTCCAGAGTTGGTGAGCCCTCCTTGCTATTAGGAGGAGCCTTTGTTTTTTTTATGGTTTATTTCTATTTTCTCTGAGTTGGATAGTCATGGCTTGTCATGGTACCATCTAGATGTTTAGAGGAAGAGGCTTCATGGACTACGAGTAGAGAACTATTGAGTATTGTTTATTTATTCCTTTTTCCAAACATAGTCAGTTGAGGTTGTTTAATAAGAGTTTTATTTCTTAACTGTTGACTTGTACTTAAAAAATTCTTACGCTGTTGAGTAAGATATAACGATGAGTCCAGGTGGTTCTTCTGGGGAATCAGCAATGGTTCTTCAAATTCGGTCACGCCAAGGGTATCCGACCCGAACGTGACATAAACTCACTTTTTTAATTAATAAGCATATTATATATGCATATCAAACCCAATAATCATTGTACAAAATAGGATGAAGCCTCCAAGAGTTCAAACAAGAAGGTCTCAAAATAAGAAATTTCGCGTTGTGATAATTATGAAAAATTTGGCTTATATAATTATGACCACAAGAATTAACACAACTTAATTAATTTAAAAAATTCATGATATTTAGACTTACTTGAGATATCAAATATCCTCATAAATAATATTGATGTGAAGTAATGTATTAAATATTTAAATCAGTATCGACAAAACTAAAAAGAGACTTATATTCTTTTTTCATACTGTAGCCAACATTTAAATTATTTCTTATTGTCAATGCTTTAGTTATTGGCACTTCTCCAACAAATAATATGGATTAGATTACAATAGGCATTAAGTATATCAACTTTATGCTATAACATACAAATATAACACGTGCTCTAAGATTTGAAATTTCATTCCACAAACATAAAAGATTTCATTTATTAAAAAGAAAATCTTTTCATTATAACAAAACTAACATGGAATATATTTAAAGCACATCTTGTAAAAAAAAATTTGCTTTTATTCTTAATAGACAATAAATAGGTTTCAAAAGAAATTGGGAAACACATGAGAACTATTTCTAAGTGAAAGTTAGCTTTATTTTTTTGAACTAATACTCCATCTATTCAAAATTTATTGATTTTTTAGGCTTTTGTATTGTTCAAAATAATTGAATTTTTCAAAGTTCAAAATACATGTTAGACATTTTTTTCATATTTGTGATATCATTTAATGAATTCTATATTTTCTAGGATATAAAATTACACTACTTACAAAATTATATTTGTGATTTCACAAATATTAATGAAAATTATGATTCTGTAATGATTCTTATGTTTTTAATGAAGGGTTAGTTGGTAATTTTAACCATTAATAATTTTTGTTAAAGGAATTTTTTAAAAAACGCCCAAATGTAATGACTTTTATATTTTTAATGAAGGGTTAATTGATAATTTAACCATTAATAATTTTTATTAAAAGAATTTTTTTAAAAAAAGCGCGCAACCCCTTTTATTTTTAATTTTCAGGCAGCAAATAGGAAAAAAAAGAAGCGACCAGTTCTTTTTTTTACAAAATAATCGCAATAGAGACAAAAAGAATTTAGCAATCCTTTTTCTTCTTCAACTGTTACTTTCTCTTTGAACAAAACACACAACTCACAAGGTGATTCGGGGAAATTTATACAAAGAATCAACTTGATCTCTGTATCACTATTTTGGGTGATAAAGTACAAGTACTTTCTTGTTGTTCAGTACTCTTGTTAGTTAAAAACATATTTATCAGAACTTTCATCAATTAGGTTTAACGATGAGATTAAGAATACCTTTACTTTAATTTATAGTGTAAAGTATTGGGTATTAGGTTTTAACCCTAAACTTGAAAACTGGGGATATTGAGACTTGAGTTTGGCCAACATAATTGATATCGATAATCAATATTTTTTTCATAGATTGAGGAAAGTAGGGGCTATTTTGGTAGGTGTTCTAAGCGTGCAAGGTGGTGGAACTTGTCATAAATAAAGTAACTGATACGTTAAGCTTTAGTGTTTGCTTTTCAAAAGCTTTGAAAAAAAGTATATTTTTCTCTATCTGGTGTATGTGCTGGGACAAACATGTGCTTGACAGAGTTGACATTTTTTATCAACCCTAGATATGCTATTTTTGAGAAAAATATTGAATATTTTCATGAGTTGAATGTGGTGTGATGTTGGATATCCTTCTTTATTACTATCATGTGGTTCCTACGGGCATACTTACCTGCCGTAATATGTTAGGGGCATACCCATGCTACCGTAATATGTTAGGGGCTTTGTACATGCTGCAGTAGTACAATTTTTAGAGTCATTTTTAGAGCATTACACATGTTGGCATGGACTTGTCGGGATGATGGGTTGATCTCCTTTGTTGTCGTTTATGACAAGTTTACAGTGTGGATTGAATTGAATTGAGACATGTAGTGACCCTTTTTAAAAATTTGTTTTGAACTTATTGAGCTTATTATGAAGTATATTCTTATGTATATTATTTATTTATATCCGTTGTGCACATGTATTTTATAACTCTTATTCCATGGATATTAAAGTAGCAAGTCGAGGATCTTACTGGGTTATATTTATATATAGCTCACTCCTTACTTGCATGTCAATGTAGATACTCTTGCAGAGGGTGAGACTTGTGGCTGAAAAGTTCATGTCCGTGGACCCTGTTGTTGAGATGAGCCTTCGTATTGTTTGTGGAGGCTATTACTTCAGCTCTATCTATTATAGTTTATGTTTTTCTTCTTTTTTCATATTTGTATGCCGGACAGTTAAACTAATATCACTCTATTAGATGCTCCGTGATCTTATTATGGGATTTGGGCTAGAGATATTTTTGTTAAGTGACCTTTTCCTTTCGTAAATTGATATGAATTTTTGGTCTACTAGTTACTCTATTGTTATGAGTATTCATGAGTTTTGGAGTTGCACATATTATATTCTTAGTGCTTGGATAGTTTGGGTGTGTATGACTATTTGGTTCTCCCGACAAATGTGTGGGTGGGTGCGAGTCACATCTAGGGGGTATTTTGGGATGTGATAAAGTTTGTATCAGAGCTAAGGTTTATGTCTCGGGTCATGGAGTAGTGTTTGGTAGAGTCTTCTTCATAGGTATGTAGGCGCTCATACTTATAATCTTGAGGCTACTTAACATTTAGGATGTATTCTCTTTTTTTTCATTCCTTATTCGTGCACTGAGTTGAATCAAGTTTTGAATTTTAAATATTTTTCCCAGATGGCTAAGAGACGTGGCTCTTCCTCTGCTGTTCTATCTAATGCAGCTTTTGGACGTAGTGGGGGACATGGTATTACCTCCCGCAACATTCAGGGTAGGTCTCATCCTACTAGAGCTCGGGCTAGGAATCTGCTCCTCCTTAATCAGAAGTTATGAATGAGGGACAAAATTGAGTTGTTGCCCCAGAGCAAGTGCAGGAACAGGTTAATCAGGATGCCCCACAGATAGTGTTAGATGCGACACCTACTGTCACTTTACCTACAGATGTTATGATGAGGTTGTTGAATGTGCTAGAGGCGTTGGTGCTTAATTAGGGTGGAACCCAGCTCCTCAGACTACTACACCAATGCAGCTACACCAGTGCAGGAACATGATCAGTTGAATGTTGATGTGACTCAGACTCCGCATTTGGCCCCTCAACAAGTTGCTCATCTAGTTGAAACTACAGGGCAACCCAAAGATCTTAGAATTTCATGGACCTTAAGCCACCAGAGTTTGATGCGACACCAGCTTCTATTGAGCCTCAGAAGTTGATCGTTGTGAAAAGATACCTACATTGGGGTTGAAGGAGACTCGTGGTGTTGAATTTACCACTTTTATGTTCTCAGGATCTGTAGAGGCATGGTGGACTTCTATTCAAAGAGCTAGAGAATCAGGGTCACCACCTATCACCTGGTAAGAGTTTTCAGCAATGTTCAAGGATAGATTTATTCCATTGAGCAAACAAGATGAGATGAGACGTCAAATCTATGATCTGCATCAGGGCAATATGACAGTTACAGAGTACGAGGCCAAGCTCACTGAATTGTCCAGTATGTCCCAATTTTTATTGCAGATCAAAAGGAGAAAGTGAGAAGATCTGTTGATGGACTAAAGCACCGTTATTGTGGTCTTGTGATACGAGATGCGTGAGATAGTACATATTCAGATGTGGTTGACACTACTCTTCATTTTGAGTCCTATTGGGAGATGGAGAAAACTAGGCGAGAAAGAAAGAAGGCACGTAATACATGTGGATTTAATGGTGCTCCATCTGGAGGTAAGAGCGGATTTAATCGTGGGTAATCTAGGCCGACTCAGTCAGATTCAGTGGTGCAATCTTCTAAGAGTGGTTATCTAGTTAGGCAGGGCCAACAACAGATACAGAAGAAGGGTGATAATTCTTTCTAGTATGGACAACATCCAAGGTGTTCAAATTTTGGTAGTAATCATAATGGTCGCTACTTTGGTATTGGTGGTCCTTGTATTACTTGTGGTGAAAGAGGTCATATTGCTAAATTTTGTCCTAAGGGAGATTCAGGTACTAGTCAAGCTACTAAATAGGTGCAAAGAAATGTGGTAAATACTCTGGTCAGATTCAGCTAGCTAGGGCAGCTCCACAGGGTGCTCATGGACAGGGTTAACAGGGTGCACAGGTTACTCAAGGAGTAGGTGGACCATAGAGATTATTTGCTATGGCCAGTCAGGATGTTGAGGGATCTAATGTTGTAGTCACAGGTATTATTACTATCAATTCTCATGAGGCATGTGCTTTTATTGATCCTGGTACTACGTATTCGTATGTATCCCCGTCTTTTGCTATATCTTTAGAACAACAAGTTGAGACTCTTAATGTGCCATATATGGTTATGACTCTAGTTAGGGAGACTTCATCTGTGGATAGAGTATATAGAGATTGTGTATATCTGTGCAGGGTAAGAATACAATAGTTGCTTTATTAGGGTTGTCACTATCTGACTTTGATGTAATTATGGGTATGGATTAGTTAGCATCCTGTTATACTTTGGTTGATTGTTATGCTAAGATGGTATATTTTAATTTCTCTGGAGAACCATTTTTAGTATGGAAATGTATGAAACCTCTAACATAGGGAAAGATAATATCTTATGTAAAGGCACATCGAATGATTAATCATGAGTGCTTTGGCTTTATTACTACTGTCCATGATACTCGAGTGGAGGATGTTACTATCGATAGTGTTCTAGTTGTGAGAGAATTTGTTGATGTGTTTTTAGAGGACTTACCTGGGTTACCTCTGATGAGAGAAATCCCGTTCAACATTGATTTAGTGCTTGGCACTCAACCTATATCTATTACTCTATACCATATGGCTCTAGCCGAGTTGAGAGAATTGTAGGTCCAACTCCAAGAGCTACTTGATATGGGGTTCATCAGGTCGAGCGTATCACCTTGGGGTGCCCTAGTGTTATTTGTGAAAAAGAAAGATGGCACGATGAGAATGTGCATCGACTATAGGCAGTTAAATAAGGCAACAATCAAGAATAAGTATCCATTGCCTCGTATTGATGATCTATTCAATCAGTTGCAGGGTGCTACTCATTTTTCCAAAATTGATTCGAGATCAGGTTGTCGTTATTTGAGAATAAAGACCAAAAAAATCTCAAAGACAGCCTTTCGAACCAGGTATGGGCACTTTGAATTTTTAGTGATGTCTTTTGAATTAACTAATGCAGCTGCAACATTTATAGACCTCATGACTAGGGTATTCAAGCCATGCTTAGACCAGTTTATGATTGTATTTATTGATGATATTTTGGTTTACTCTTGAGATAAAGCTAAGCATGAACATCATCTGAGTGTTGTATTGCAGATACTTAGAGAACAAAAGCTTTACGCTAGGTTCTCAAAATGTGAGTTTTGGTTGGGGACAGTTTCCTTTTTAGGACATGTGGTGTCACGAGATGGGATTCAAGACGATCCAAGAAAGATAAAAGCTGTTCGGGATTTGCCACGACCTAATACTCATACAGAGATACGCAGTTTCTTGGGGCTAGCTGGGTATTACATACGGTTTGTGGAGGGTTTCTCAAAGATAGTTGCTCAATTGACGCGTTTAACTCAGAAAGGTGTGATTTTTCAGTGGTTAGATGAATGTGAAGAGAGTTTCCGGAAATTAAAGATTGCATTGACTACAACTCGTATATTGACCTTACCCACGATAGAGGGTGGTTTCACTATTTATTGTGAAGCGCCTATAGTCGGATTGGGTAGTGTCTTAATACAGAATGGTAAAGTGGTGGCATATACTTCTCGACGGCTAAAGATTCATGAGAAGAAATATCTTACACATTACTTGGAGTTGGCTGCCATTATATTTGCTCTCAAAATATGGCGTCACTACCTTCATGGTGAGCTGTGTGAAGTCTATACTGATCACAAGAGTTTGCAATACATATTCAAGCAAAGGGATCTGAATTTGAGGCAACGAAGATGGTTGGAGCTACTTAAAGATTATGATCTTACTATCTTGTATCATCTTAGAAAGGCAAATGTGGTGGCAGATGCTTTGAGTAAAAAGTGTATTGGCAGCTGGGTTAGATTGCTGTTAAAAAGCGACCTATGTTAGGGATATTCAGTCTTTAAACAATCAAGGAGTTCGAATTGCTCATATATTTCCTAGAAGGTTTCTTGCAGGTATAGTGGTGCAATCATCCTAGTGGAAGAAGACAAGGCTTGCCAATATAATGATCCCTAACTTGCTATATCATGAGATCGAGTGCAGAGTGGAGGCGTGAAGTCATTCTCAATTGATGGCGATGGCATTTTCCGTCGACATGGTAGACTATGCATTCCCATGGTGGTTGAGTTAAAGCGGCTAATACTTGAAGAGGCTCATAGCTCACGATACTCTATCCATCCAGGTGCTTCGAAGATGTATCGAGACTTGCGTGGTTTACACTAGTGGAAAGGTATGAAGTCTGATATCTTGAAGCATGTGACTAGTTGTTTAAATTGTCAACAGGTCAAATATGAGCATAAAAAACCTGGTGGAGTAATGCAAAACTTTATTATCCCGGAGTGGAAGTAGGAAAGGATCACTATGGACTTTTTTATTGGGTTACCGAATAGTTTCAAGAAGCATGACTTAATTTGGGTGATTGCGGACAGACTCACAAGATCTGTCCATTTCATACTAGTTCAGGTCACTTCTACCACAAAGCAGTTAGCAGATATTTACCTTCGAGAGATAGTTCGGCTTCACAGAGTGCCTATTTGAATAATATCATATCGAGGTGCACATTTTACTGCTGAGTTTTGGAAGTCTTTTCAGAGGTTGTTGGGATCACAAGTTGAGTTGAGCACAACTTTTCATCCCCAAACTGACGACAGTCTGAGCGGGTTATTTAGATCTTGGAGAACATGCTTAGAGCTTATGTGATTGATTTTGGTATACATTGGGATGATCAGTTGCCATTTGCAGAGTTTGCCTATAATAATAACTACCAAACGAGTATACAGATGGCACCGTATGAGGCTCTATATGATTGTAAGTGTCGATCACCAATTGGATGGTTTGAACCTAGCGAAGCACAATTACTAGGTCTAGATTTAGTTCAATAGGCTTTAGAAAAAGTTGTAGTGATACGAGAACAACTTCCGACAACACAAAGTAGACAGAATTCTTATGCCGATAAGAAAATCCGTTACATGTAGTTCATGAAGGGCGAAAAGGTCTTTTTGAAAGTTTCTCCTATGAAGGGAGCTATGAAATTTTGTCGAAAATATAAGTCGAGTCCTAGATATATTGGTCCTTATGAGATTATAGATCGGATTGGATTGGTGGCGTACCAACTTTCTTTACCTCCGAGATTTGTCCTCTGTACAACCTGTATTTCATGTGTCTATGCTTCGACGAAATGTTCGTGATGATAGTCATAAGATTAATCTAGACGATGTGGAGATTGATGAGAATATAGCATATGAGGAAGGTCCGATATCTATTCTGGATAGGCAAGTGTCGCAACTGAGGTCGAAGAATATAGTTTCAGTGAAAGTGTTATGGTGCAATCATCCAACAGAAGAGACCACATGGGAGTCCAAAGCAGACATGCGAGAGAGATACCCTCATCTATTTGACACTTCAGGTATGGTTTTATACTCGTTCGAGGACGGCCGTTATTTTTAGTTGGGGAGAATGTAATAACCCTTATATTTTTACGAAGGGTTAATTGGTAATTTTAATCATTAATAATTTTTTAAAAAGAATTAAAAAATAGGGCCCAACCCCTTTTATATTTAATTTTCACGCAGCAAAAGGGAAAAAAAAAGAAGCAACCAATTCTTTTTATTTACAAAACAGTCGCAGCAGAGACAAAAAAAAATTGAGCAGTCCTTTTTCTTCTTCAATCATTACTTTCTCTTTGAAGAAAACACACAACTCACAAGGTGATTCAGGGAAATTCATACATAGAATCAACTTAATCATTGTACCACTATTTTGGGTGATAAAGTACAGGTATTTTCTTGTTGTTCTGTGCACTTGTTAGTTGAGAACATATCTATCAGAATTTTCAACAATTAACAATAAGATTAGGAATACCTTTACTTTAATTTATAGTCTAAGGTATTAGGTATTAGGATTTAAGCCTAAACATGGAAACTAGGGAAATTGAGACTTGAGTTTGGCCAACATAATTGATATTGATAATCAATATTTTTTTCATAGATTGAAGAAAGTAAGGGCTGTTTTGGTGGCTGTTCTACGTATGCAAGGTGCTGGAACTTGTCATTAATAAAGAAAGTGAGAATTTAAACTTTAGTGCTTGCTTTTCAAATAAGCTTTCAGAAAAAAATATATTTTTCTCTGTCTGGTGTATATGTTGGGATAATCATGTGCTTGATAGAGTTGACATATTTTATCAGCCCTAGATATGCTATTTTTGAGAAGAATATGAAGTATTTTAATGAGTTATATGTGGTGTAATCCTGGATATCCTTCTTTAATACGGTGATGTGGTTACTAGGGGCATACTTAGTTGATGTAATATGTTATGGGTATACCCATGCTGTCGTAATATGTTAGGGGCATACTCATGCTGCCGTAACATGGTAGGGACTTTGTACATGCTGCTATAGTAAATTTTTAGAGCATTATACATGCTTCCATGGACTTGTTGGGGTGATGGGTTCATCTCCTTCGCTGTCGTTTATGACAAGTTTTGATTGTGGATTGAATTGAGACATATAGTGACCCTTTTTGAACACTTGTTTGAACTTATTATAAGCTTATTATGAAGCATATTCTTGTGTATATTATTTATGTATATCCGTTGTGCACATGTATTTTATAACTCTTGTTCTAAGGATATTAAAGTAGCGAGTCGAATATCTTGCTGGGTTATATTTATATATAGCTCACTCCTTAATTGTATGTCAATGCAGATAATGTTGCAGATTATAGTTTGTGTTTTTCTTTTTTGGAGTTTGTATGCCCGATTGTTAAACATAAAATGAAAAAAAAATTCTAATCTTCGCTACGAAAATATTCAATTTTCATAAGATCTTCTTGGCTGTTACTCAAAAGGTCCAATAATGTATATCACTCTATTAAATGCTCTGTGATCTTATTGTGGGATTTGGGCTAGAGATATTTTTTTTAAGTGACCTTTTCCTTTCCTAAATTGATATGAAATTTTGGTTTGCTAGTTACTCTAATGTTATGAGTATTGAGAAGTTTTGGAGTTGCACATATTATCTTCTTAGTGCTTGGATAGTTTGGGTGTGTATGAATATTTGGTTCTCCCGACAAATGTGTGGGCGGGTGCCAGTCAAATGTAGGGAGTATTTTGGGATGTGACAGATTCAAACTACATCATTGATGTTTTCCTTAGTATGTATGTGTTACCTCACAAATTTAGTTAATTTGGAATAGAAAGAGTACGTAAAATATCAAGCAAATCTATCATTATCAATAAAACAAATGTATCATCTGAAGTGAAAGAAGTAGTCACATAATATTCCAAAGTTAGTGCCATCATATCTTATCCAGCCAAGCAACAACTATGTTGTTCGAAAATGATTAATGAGGAATTGACACTCTTTTTTTTCATTCCTCTTGTAAGTGCTTAAGGTTCGGAAACAATCGCGCTATGTTTTAAACATAGGGGTCAGGCTGCGTACATCCGACCCCCCCTTATCCGCAATGGGCGGGAGCCTTTGAGGCATTGGGGTAATGTTGTTATTGTTGTTAGTGCTTAAGGTAAATAGCTCCAAGTAGTTCTTTGGAATCTTACTTTTGGACTTTCAGATTTTGCTTATATCAAATATACGCTTCTGCTTATCTACAAGTTGAAAAAGACAACCATCTCCTAGATTCATGCCATAAGGTGAAGTAACTTGTTTCCATCCACTTGTAAAAATATTCAAACCTAATCTGCAATCATAAAAGGTAGGCCAGATTCTTCTATCCGGTCCTCAGATATAAATAATTATCCTTTCCTTCTTTGACCTTTTCAATAAATGATTTCGCCAGGATTTAGATAATTCCTACAAAAAATGACAAGGGTGGTCAGGTGATTAAAAAAAAAAGAGAACTCAGAATAATCAATGTGAAGTAAGTGTTGATTCACATGATGAAAGGGATGGAACTCTCAGAAAACAATGTAAATGTATGTCTTGCTTTACGAAAAAATTACTGCTCCTATTCCTATAAGGTATCTGTACCTTTAGATTATAAACCAAATATACAACATATTACAAAGAGAAACCTAGCAGAATGTTCGCATTCATAAGATTTGATGGAAATCAGCCAGTTGCTTTGATGAAAAGAAGTATAACTAACAGGGGTCGTATTAATCAATTAGTTTATCTGTTTCGAAAAAGCTATTCAAAAACATCCACCCAAAACCAAAAAACATACTCATTAACTTTAGATTTAAGGAAATAGTGCCATCGTTGGCGTGTCCTGCTTCGCAGGTGCTAAAACTGGAAACATAATTATACTTGATCAAAGTATTGATAGTCAATTTTTGTGGGACTAGTCTGAATCCAGGATGCTTATTTTAAACAATTAGAGCCCCCAAAAAGCAAAAAGTACATAGTATTCATGTTCGCATTATAACGACCCCAAAAAGTGTCCGAATAATGTGCCTCAGAAATTTTCATAATCGTAATTTTCATATATCTCATAATCCATGTATGATATAGAAAATCCAACTTCATATTCGTGATCAGGGGGCAAAATTGAGTGGGGCATGGGTATAGCCCCGATTTTAGAGCAACAGTTGCAAAATTCAAATGTCCAAAGTTGGCAAATTCCATTGAGGGTCCACGCCCCTGGCGCGACGAGGCCGGGGCGCGGACTAGTGTATTTTTGTATAAGTTTCTTTTTAATTCAGCCTAAGGCCTTGGGGTCTTGTACCTAGGTATTCTTATGCGTAAAAATACCTATACTTAGTCATTTTCAATCCTATATCATTCAAGACATTCCCCAACACCCTCTCTAACACTTAGCCAAATATTTTATCGTAATTCAATTGTCCCAAACTCATTCTGGATATCAAGAAATTCATTCAAGTTTCAAGTTATCATTCAAATCTAAGTCAATCTTATTCATGTTATTAAATACCATCATGGGTCTTCTACATCAAGCCAGGTTTAAAGGAATTTCCGTTGGCTAAGTTTTGCACAAGTACCGGTAGGAGGGTCAAATTTAAAGGGGCATAGCTCATAGCACACAAAGAACTGGGTGGCCCATGACCTACCAAATTAAATCCCATTAAATTATCTTTCCAACACACTTGTTTTTACCTTATTTAGGGTTCAGATAAAGAAGTTATGCCCATTTTCGTTGAACTCGTTTATGTAGGGGTATATAAGAGTTTTTGAAAAATTTCGTTTCATTAATGGCATTTCATAAATTTAGTTATTTCTATTGTTCGTTTGGAAATTCCTATGCTATCTTAACACTTCCTGAAGACTAGAAATTGCTAAATCAACTGCTCCTCCAGAATGGCTGGTAATACCACTTAAGTGTAGATAGACCGTCCACCCAGTGCCGCTACCCACTTCTACTAAGGTTGAGCTTAATAGGAGCAAGATAAAGACCTAAACTCTATTCCTAAAGATCAAATCCACTCCTCTCAATTGGAATACACTCTCAAATTCTCCCAACAACCTCTACCAACCCCCAATAAGAATTTAACGAAACTCAAGAACAAGTTGTGGATTTCAAGACCCCATTCCAAACTTCAAGTCTTTTTCAACTCAATTTCAAGAAATTCAATGTCTAAGGTATGTGGGTTTCATTCATGGGTTCCTTTCACCCATGAAGCCCAATCTTTCTATTTTATGAAAATTGTATGATTTAAAGTTGTATTTCTTATGGGTACCTATTATTATGAAATATAAGCATGAAATATGTTAGGATTTTGTCAAATATTGTTGATTCTACATGAACATCTATTTTGAGCTTAAACTATGAGCTAATCTTTTTGTATTGAGACTATACATGATTTAAGCTATGAAATCTATGATCTATAGTGAAGTTTTGATGTGACTTACAAGTTACCCATGATGGGGTATTACCATGATGTTGGTGGGCTGATTTACATGATTTTAAGATGCATTGATTTCACTATTTCATGATCCATACTCTTGCATTTTGCATAATTTGAATATGTCCTTATATATGCCCACCAAGTGTTTGATGAAATGCCAAGTTAAGAATTCTCAAGATATGTAAATATTTTACAAATCAAGTGACTTCATGATGAATATGTGCTATCAAGTATGTGATGAATTCATGAAATTATGTATGATTATGCAAGTATGAAGCTAAGATCTTTTTCAAAGATTATAACTCTTGCGAGCCTTTTGATGTTAATGCAAGGGTAATCTTTAATGATGATCTATTCTTATGTTTTGAAGTTGGGCTCACCATTAGAGGTCAAGGATGTTTAAGAGCTACTCTTGTCATGATTCTTTGTTTCTCATAAGTTATTAAAGTCGTGATTATTCCAATTATTTCATGTCAGGCTTAGCACCGATGAATGGAGGGTTTGCTCTCTTTCCTTGAACTATTACCACCATAAGACTATGTTATACCCTTGCAATACTAGTGGATCCACTTAGTACACTTTCTCTTGAGGTTCTTCCCGAAATTTTGTCATATTCCCATAAGTTTGAAGAATAGTTTACCTTGGCAAGTAGACCACATCTTTACCAGTGAGGGGTAATCATCAGGATTTTAAGTTATAGCTCACTTGGTCTTATTCTATATCAGTTGAGGCCTCTTCCCACACATATGCACTATGTTCTATGCAATTTGAATGAATTATAAGCATGTTTTGCTTTAAGCATTGACCATGCATGTCATAGTGTTATCATGATTATCTATTGCTTATAATTATGCATTTTGATTATAATGCCTATCTCTTTATGCATTGCATCCTACATTCTTAGTATATTCAAATGTACTAATGCATACTCTATGCGTACATGATATTACCATGTAGGGACCGGAGCTCCATTTGACTATCCTCCTTCACGTGGCTAGTTTGACATCTTGAAGATAAGCTTTGGTGAGTCCTCAAGTTCAGGGCCACAAGTTAGGCTACTCTTGTTCTTTTTTTATCTCCTTTTTGGATATTTGCTACTATGAGGATGAGCCTTGTTGCTTATCTTGTCCCCCGCTAAGTTCTATGTTAAAAGGTGTTGTTGGAAAAGTATGTAATGATGCTATGAGCTTTGAATCTCTTTGACTCTTTTGATATTTTATGATATGAAAGATGTTCCTTAGCCTCGTGTTCTATTTTTACTATCCCTCGCTGTTGTTTTATTGCTTCCGTGACCAAGGATGTGTAATGATATGTTAAGAGCTTTGACTGGAGTCTCTTCGGGTTGCCCATTCGTCGTGTCACGTCTAGGCCCTAGGCTTGGGCCGTGACAAACTTGGTATCATAGCGTTAGGTTGTTAATGGTCCTCAAAGTCCAACACACCGTGTCGATTAGAGTCTTATTCATGGTTGTGAAGCGCACCACGACTATGAATGAGAGGCTATGAGGCATTTTAGGAAATGTTTTCTTCTTCTCGATCTATGTCGTGCGATAGAGTTAAGTCCCTTAAGGCTTATTTCTTATTTTAATCATTGAATTTCTAAATATGTCTCAAGTTACTCTGGTCGTTGATACATCAAATGCAGAGGTTCGAATGCTTTATGAATATTGGCCTAATTGGTGACAAACTTGACAAGTCAACTCAATCAACTTGTGAGTGCTCCCGAAACTTCAAGTGGTAAGAGGGATGAGAGAGGGGACAAGAGTGCCTATTTTTATGGAAAGTTCCAAAGTGCCAAAGGTGGTGGTGGTGTGATGCCCATTGCTATGTGCCCAAGGTGTGGTAGAAGCATAGCGGCCCATGTTTGAAGGGCACCAATGCTTGCTTCGGTTGTGGTGAAGAGGGCATAAAGGATAGGTTGTCATCATAAATGCATCAAGGGTAAAGGTGGTCATGTTGATTAAGAGGCCCAAGGAGTAGATGTGGCTACTGATATGTTGAAGTTTCCTTTGACCTTGATGTGTATGCATGGGAAGGTTACAGTATTCCTATTTTCTTCATTATGCATTTTGTTGCTAGTGGGCTTCATGTGTGTTCCAAATTGTTATGTGAACTTATTGGTGTCTACCCTATTGGTGAGTCTATTGTTGCTAGAAAGGTCTATAGAAATCGTTCCGTGGTCATGTTGCATTTAGGTCTTGCCTTGCGATTTTGTTGAATTAGATATGGTAGATCTTGAGGTCATTCTTTGGATGGATTGGTTACATGCATATTATGTTCTCACTGATTATAGGCCCCGTAGAGTTAAATTCCAATTCCCTAATAGACCCATTCTTGAGTGGTAGTGAAGAGGTAAGCCCGTTTCTTGTCTTGAGGTACAATTGATCCCTAAGGGTGGCATTTATCATCTTATAAGAGTTAGGGGTGTTGAACCTAAGTTATTTCTATTGAGTAGTTCCGGTGATAGATGAGTTCCTTGACGTCTTTCCAAGTGAGCCTCCCTGGTGTAGTTTGTGTAGAGGAAAGATGGCTCTCTTAGAATGTGTAATGACTACCGGCAACTTACTAGGCTCACCATAAGAATAAATACCCTCTCCCAAGGATTTATGATATATTTGACCCACTTCAATGGGTTAGTCACTTTTTTAAGATTGATCTTCGGTTTGGGTTTTGTCCCCAAGTGAGGATGAGGGTAGGTGATATCCCTAGATATCTTTTCGGAATAAGAGTGAGCATCTTGAGTCATGGTGAAGTTGTTTGGTTGACTTATGCACCTGTTATATCTATAGATCTCACGAATAGGGTCTTTAAACCCTACCTTGACATGTTGTGGTGGCCTCTAGTGATGAAGTGTTGATTTATTTAGAGCTTGTGAATTATGTGGGAGGTAGAGTTAGTAATCTTGGGGGATGAGAGGTTGTTTGCTATATAGGACGAGTGTGAATTATGGGTAACAAGAAGGTGGTTAGAGCTCCTTAAGGATTATGATGTGAGTGGGCATTATCACCCCGGTAAGGCTAATATTGTGATCGATGCTCTAGGTAAGGTGTGTATGGGTAGCCTAGAATGTGTTGATGGTGATGGCAAGATGTGACTAGAGAGGTCCATCGGTTGGATAGATTGGGATTTAGGTTGGAAGAGGTTGGCTATGGTGGTATAGTGGTGGCTAATGGTTCTAGATCTTTCTTGGTTGATGAGATGAAAGCAAAGCAAAAATTTGACTCTCCCTTGTTAGAGTTGAAGACCTTGGTGAGATATGATAAAGTGGAGGTTTCTCCCAAGGGGAAGATGGCGTCATTAATTACTAAGGTAGGCTATGTGTTCATGTGTTGATGATTGGGTTCACTTGGAAGTCCCACCCATGAGGGCTATGGTCTAGATTGACAATAAGGGAAATTGAGCTTATGGTTTATGGGTCCTTATAGAGTGTTGAGGAAGATTGGTAATGTTGCATAAGAATTGAGATTGCCTATGAATATGGATATGGTTCGTCTAGTTCTTCAGGCATCTATGTTGAAGAGATGTGTTGGTGACTCAAATGTTATAGTTTGGGGTTGTTGGTGTTGTGGAGGATTGTTAGCTTAAGAGAAGGTCCCAGTGGAGATATTGGATGGATGGGTGGAAAAATTGATTAATAACAATGTGGTGCTCGTCAAGGCCCTTTGGAAGAATCGGCAAGTTGAAAGTATCATTTGGGGAGCTAGAGTGGGCATGGAGAAGCAATATCCATACCTCTTACATTCTATTGAAGCTTGTGACAACGAATTAAGTCCTTTTTATGATTCCAAGTCTTAAGTTTCAGCCCTTATGTCTTTTACATGATTCCAAGTCTTACGTTTCTTCGACATTCGGGGAAGAATTTTTTCAAGGGGAAGATATTAAAACGACCCCAAAGTGTCCAAAAATATGCTCGAAAATGCTCATAATCGTAATTTCCATATATCTCAAAATCAGTGTGTGATATCAAATATTCAACTTCATATTCGTGCTCGGGGGGCGAAATTGAGTGGGGAATGAGTCTAACCCTGATTTTAGAGCAACCGTAGTAAAATTTGAATTTTCAAAGTTGGCAAATTGCAGTGAGGATCCGCGCCCCTGGCGTAACATGGCCAAGGCGCAGACTAGTGTATTTTTGTGCCAGTTTTAATTCGGCCTAAGGCCTTGGGTTCTTGGGCCTAAGCCTTCCTATGCATAAAAACACCTATACTTAGTCATTTTTAATCCCATATCATTCAAGACATTCCCCAAAATCCTCTCTAACACTTAGCCAAATATTTCATCCAAATTCAAGTGTCCCAAACTCATCCGAATCTCAAGAAATTCATTCAAGCTTTAAGCTCTCATTCAAAGCTAAGTCAAGCTTATTCATGTTATTAAAGACCATCGTGGGTCCCCTACATCAAGCCAAATTCAAAGGAATCTCCGTTGGCTAAGGTTTGCACAAGTACCGGTAGGAGGGTCAACTTTATAGGGGCATATCTGGTAGCACACAAAGAACTGGGTAGCCCATGACCTACCAAATAAAATCTCTTTGAGTTGTCTTTTAACGCACTTGGTTTTACCTTATTTAGAGCTCGGATGAAGAAGTTACACCCGCTTTCCTAAAACTTCTTTAAAGAGGTATATACGGGTTTTTGCCAAATTCTGTTTCATTAATGGCATTTAGTAAAATTAGTTATTTCTATTGGACTTTTGGGGATTCTTATGCTATCTAAACACTTCCTAAAGACCTAAACCCTATTCCTAAAGATCAAATTCACTCCTCCCAATAGGACTACACTCTCAAATTCTCCCAAGAGCCTCTACCAAACCCAAATAAGAATTCAAGGAAGCTCAAGAATAAGTTGTGGATTTCAAGACCCTATTCCAAGCTTCAAGTCTTTTTCAACACAATTTTAGTAAATTCAAGGTCTAAGGTATGTGGGTTTCATTCATGGGTTCCTTTCACCGATGAAGCCCAATCTTCCTATTTTATGAAAATTGCATGATTTCAAGTTGTGTCTCTTATGGGTACCTATATTTTGAAATATGATCATGAAAAATGTTGGATTTTTGTCATATATTGTTGATTATGTATGAATATCTATTTTGAACTTATACTATGAGCTAATCTTTATCTATTGAGACTATACATGATTGAAGCTATGAAATCTATGAACTATAGTAATGTTTTGATATGATTTACAAGTTACCCATGATGGGTTTTTACCATGATGTTGGTTGGCTAATTTACATGATTTTAATATGTATTGATTTCACTATTTCATGATCTATACTCTTGCATTTTGCATGATTTGAACATGTCCTCATATATGCCCACC
>JAPFFP010052293.1:0-30229 GCA_026153255.1 Solanum medicagineum
ACCACCTATCTAATCAACAACAAAATAAGTGTCCTCATCATAACATAGCTCCTCATACATGGGTGCACGTGGAGTTTGATGAACCACTGCATTCACTCTTTCTTAGAGTTGCTTCATCATCACCTTCATACCTATGCGGATTTGAGAAAGTTTTTGCATGATCTCTTCATTAATTCAGCCTTGCTCTTGACCCATACTGACAGCACATAAACTTTTTCTAGAAGCACTATCTCGCTGCCCCCATACTCTATCGACCACTCATTCCATTCGCTCTGCAATCATTGCAAATGGTTTATCTAGAAACAGGCCCCCCATGATAGTGTTCGCACAGGCTTGACTATTATTATAAAGGGCATGGTAGAAGATCTCCACCAAGGAATCATCAACTATCTTGTAGTCAGGGATGCTTCTCAGACATTTTTACGGCTCCCAAGTTGTGCTTATCGAATTACCAAGAAGTTGCTAAATGTTGGGACTCTAGTCCTTCAACTTGAGCTTCTTCAATCTAGTTAAGTACCTCACCAAAAAGGCCTTATACAAGTCTTCCCAACTAGTGATTGAACTTTTCTGGAGCTAAGATTGCCATAATGCAGCATTACTCGTGAGAGACAATGGGAAGACACGAAGCTCCACAACATCCATAGACAGATTTTGTGTTCCCATTATACTCTTACAAACAAATGCCACATTGTGAAATGTGGCTATCAGGATCCTTTGATAGTAAACCCACAAATATCCCACGGTTCTGCAACATTTGAAGTAACCTACCCAAGATTGTGAACTTTGTATCTGCCGATAGTGGTGGCAACACAACAGCTCCAGTCACCTCCATAGCCATAGGATCAACCTGTACTGATTCCACTGGTATGCATTGGCATTGAAATCCTGAGGTTATAGAATGTCCTCCAAAGGAGGCGGGTTCTCATTCCCATCATCCTCGTTATTATTTCTACTCAGTGCTGCATTGGTCGTGCTGTTGGTGTTGTCTTGGGCCATTCTTCTTAACATTTTGTGGAACTCTGGATAAAATGGAGTTAAGGGATTGCCTTCACTCCGAGTGTTACGAATACACTACTCGTACACCCTGAAAAAGATCAAAAAAACAAACAAAAGTAAATAAGGGAACTAAGGATTAACACTCGAATTACTAATCAATTAACTAAGTCTAGCCATATTCCCGGGCAACAATGCCAGAATCCTGATGTTGTGCAAGTTACAACTTTTTTTAGAGGATAAAGCGGTTGTTGTCAAGATATAAAACCCAACCAAGGTTAGGTTCGATCCCACGGGGAATATGTAGACTAAATAAAATTCACCAATTTACAATCCGAGTAATTAACCAACGTAGTTCCCCAAAGGAGGGAGGCGGGGTGCAATAATCAATAAGAAAATAAAACTAACTAACTATTTTGAGAGAACAGTTAACAATAGAGAGCAACTAGGGTATTGTGTTCCCCATGATTCCCCAACTCAGTATCACTAGATAACCTAATTCTTGTCTAGTGTATAGCATGCAGGACGCTAATTTAAGTTCACCAAGCCCTTTGGTCAAAGTCGAGACGTGAATTTCACTATGTGACTTGGCATATCTCAATAGTGTGCATTACTAACCATTACCTATTAGTCCCAGTACCACCTCCCCTAGGCCCAGTTTAGTTGATTAGACGAGAACATATCACTTGAATCTTGTTAATTAATCTCCTTTCCTATTCATTACTACTTTGCTCCAGTCAGTAACACCATGCGAGTTTTAATGTTCGCCATCACTAGAATACATTCAAAATGAAAAGTGTTAATTAATACATGGATATACACCTTCGAAGAATTGTGAATTATCCAATTTTACTTTATTAGTTCTTTATGGTTCCCACAACCCTAGTTATGGATTTAACTACTCATGCTATGTGTAAATGTAGACATGATGAATTGCGAAGACATGACTAAACTCTTACACAATAGGTTTAAGAACAAGTAATCCAATTTCAACAAGAATCACAAGCTTTAAGATCAAATTCAACCACAAGTTTTCTCAAAGACTCTCTAACAGTTTTCCCTCTCTAAATATTGAGTTCTCGAAGTACTGGGTTAAAACTTATCAAGACTAATGAAGACTTATGAAAAATAACCTAAAAGACCTATTTATAATAATTAAAATACAAATCCTAAATGACTTAGGAGAACTGGTCAGCACACCTCACGAAAGCTTTCTATAGCCCGTATTGAAGTATACAGCACATAAGCGGGGTCTTCTCATACATTATTGCTGGAAAACTAGATTTCCACTTTATGACACCCTTTTGTGACTCGTATTATGTTTTAAGACCCGTAAAGGGGATCTTGTCTGATGAGCTTCAGAAAGTCTTCATTCTCTGATCCTTACAGCATGAAACATCTTCTACGACTTGTCTACATGTTCATAGAATTAACTTTAGAAACTTGTCCACTCACTGAAATTCTTCACAAAACATTCCTACGACCTATAGAATAGTATACTACCCATAGAGAGAATCGTATACTAGCAAATTTGCAGCAAATTCGATAATTTTTCCCAAAATCATGGCCAACCTATAATCATACAAAGATAAACATACAAATAGATAAAACCCACTAACATCGCATTGAGAACACATAAAATTCCAATTTTAAGCATTAAAAGTGTTCTATTTTAGCTGCACATCAGTCGAGCGGTATGATTAAGATAGAATGGTGTTCCATTTTCTAATTTATGTAGACGATGTCAGACTTATTCTCACTCAATGTCTTATCCTGTGTGTCAGCCCTCCTCAATAACTGGCTAAGAATATCCATATTGGCATTACTTTGAGGAAGCATCTGCATGAACTGATCATTTATTCTTGCTTACTCTGGATTATGCTAGCCGCAGCCAAGCGTTTTGTCAAAAGTTTCATTCATGGGCCTCCACACATGATTCAGTCTGACCACCATATCTATCTGCGCAGTAATTTCTATGAATGGTTGCTCTACAAACAATTCTCCCATGATGTTGTCAGCACATGCTTGACTATTTGCATCTAAGGCTCGATAGAATATCTCAACTAGGACATTGTCCGCGAAGTCATGGCCCGAAACACTCTTCAAAGTACTCTCTAAACCACTCCTATGTAGTACTAATCGAATCACCAGGAAGTTTCTCAAAGTTGTTGATCTGGTCTTTCAACTTGAGCTTCTTCGATCTAGGAAAGTACCTCTCCGAAAAGTCCTTCTACAAATCATCCCAACTGGTGATCGAACTCTGCGTGAGCTCAGATAGCCAAAATGCTGCAATGCCAGTAAGACATAATGGGAAGACACGAACTCTCATAGCATACATAGACAGACTTTGTGTTCCTATCACACTCTTGCAGACGAATGTAACATTGTGTTGATGGCTATGAGGATCCTCTCATGTTAAGCCTGCAAATAGCCGACAGTTTTGCTGCATCTGAAGCAACCTACTTGAGACTATGAACTTTGTGTTTGACAGTAGTGGTGGCAACACAATAGCTCCAGTGACCTCTATAGCCATAGAATTTAGCCAGCATAAATTCCATCGATAAACATTGGCATTAAAATGCTGAGGCTATGAAGCAATGTCCTCAAGAGAAGGTGGGTTCTTGTGATTAGCATTTTTATTCTCGTTCCTATTCAGAACTGCATTATCCGTATTATTGGCATTGTCTTGGGACATTCACCTCAATTTTCAACAAATCTCTAGGACAAACGAAGTAAAGGGTCTACCTCAATTTCGTGTATTTGTCATACATTACACTTACACCCTGAATAGAAAACAAAAACAAAACGTAAAATATGGGAAATGAGGATTAACACCCAAATCTCTATGAATTAACTATTTCTAACTGTATTCCCCCATAATAGTGCCAAAATCTTAATGTCGCCCAAGTTACACCTCCTTTTTGAATATAAAATGGTCATTGTCAAGAAAAAGAACCTAACTAAAGTTAGAGTCAAACCTATCAGGAATATGTAGACTCAAGAGTATCCAATGATTGTAATTCGAGTAGTTAACCAACTTACTTCCCTAAAGAGGGGTTGTAATAATCAATGAAAAAATAAAGTAACACAAAAGTGAAATCAGTATGGAGAGAAACTAGGGTATTGTGTTCCCCATGATTCCCTAACTCAGTATCACCATATAACCTAATTTCTTTCTAGTGTGTAACTGTGACGCCCTAAGTTCTATTAAGGAGGACTGGCACCCGTTGGCAATATGGCCTGGGAGAACCAACCTGTATTTATGCGCTTTATATACATATTATAAGGGATTTCTACATTCTACATGCTTTTAAGAAAATAAACAGTAATAACAAGCCAAAAGGAAATGCATTTGGCTAGGCCCTTGGGGCCACGGTGTCTAGAGTACGAGACATGACCACACTTTAATTTACATAGTCTACAAAGCCTCTAGATAAGGAAAAGTATCTGATAAGGGTTGGGACAGGCCCCGTCTCGGCTAACTATATAATACAAAAATATAAGCTCTAGACAAACAAAGCTCCGAAGCAACCTGGAGCTTGGTAACAACAGCTGGATATCCTATACTCCTACTGGGCAGATCTACTAGCACTTGTACCTGCAGTATGAAATGCAGGTCCCTTGTAAGGGATGTCAATATGAGATAATGTACTGAATATATAAGGCGAGAAATACTGTATATAAAGTAACAACTCAAAAGAAACTATGCACCGGTGTAGAGTAAGAGACCACCTTTAGTTATACTGTGGATGATGTACTTTATGTTCTTTTTATTACTTTACCTTTACTGTATAATCTGTGCACAACAAGTAATACAAATGACTAGCTGATCATTAGTATATGTATATCGGGATTGGCCCTGGCTAGGCTTTTACTTTAACCCCTTAGGCTACCCCCTGCGATAGGATCGACCCTAGCTAGGTGATTCTTCCACCCCTCAGGTTACCGCCCATCAATAAGCAGTATACTTTATCTTTCAATTACTTTTGAGATGATTCTTTTGGTGGTCATAATATTGGAGCTGTAAGGCTGTATATGTAGCTTGTGACATGTAGATAATCATACAATACAATATGACAATGAAAAGAGTTCTTTAAATAAATAATGAAATGCATATGAGATGAACAACTCGTGAATTTTGTTTAGCAACAAGAACCCTTGTAACTTGGTATCCATGTATGTATGCAAATTTGAAGGTGACCATGTATGGGAGCATATGAACATGTTAATGAGTGGAGACACGGTTAGTAGTTGTGTCAGAGTTGGTAAGTGCCTTTATGTCCCAAGGAGAGATCTATATTTCATGCCAAGTAATACGAAATCAAGTAGCCTTACATACGTCGCTGTACGACCTCGCTATTACCTCAAGATAACCTTCCATTCCTCCAGATATTTATCTACAACATAGTAGGTGATAAAACTAGCATTAGCAGCTAATAGATACATCTTGGCAGCCTAATCTTATAGAAAAGAAAAAACGACATACGGGCAGTAAGCGGATAATTATAAACCCAAGCGTATTCTTTCAACCTTTCCACCCTAACTCGTATTTTCTAATACAGATTCTCATATACATATCATGTGTAGGATATTTTAGTGCCATAACAGTCTGACAACAGCCCACAAAGCACAACACATAATAATTCTATGCAATATACAAGTAGGCAGCGTAATGTTACATTCCTTCACTACATTTTGATGTCGACAATCCGAGACCTGTTTCAACTTTACCCAAACTGTCATCAACATATCTATACATAAAACCAGCCTTCTAATAGTCTTATAACAGTACCAAAGTAGAAATCAAGGACGTGAGGCAATAGTCTTCCATCCATCAGCCCACAAGTTCATACCAAGAATACAATTGCGATATCCCGTAAGAACTCACTTTCGCGGACTGTAAAAGTGGTGCAACAGCTTAGTTACATCACTAAAAAACTAAACCTTGATAAAACATAAGTCCTACTTCATAATTCAGCCAACCAAGAAGAGACAATCCTCTTGAATAACAAGAAAAGTTCACAACAATCATTAGGACACATGCTGTCCAAATTTCTAGCACAAGCATAACTAGCATATACTTCTTGTTTATCATGGGATAAGTATAAAAAATACATGGATATTTCCACTTACCTTAGCCATCAATATTAAGGTTTCCTTCAAGAACCCTAGAAGGTTGTATTGGCTACCTTGTGAAGTGAAGTGAAGAGAAAAGGAAGAGTCTTTAGGAAGCTGAAAATTTGTTCCAAAGTGAAATGATTTAACGGGCTGTTTTTGTGCTCTTTTAAAGGTTCTCTTTGGCTGACTTTCACTTGAACTTTTGACATCATATGAATATATATGAATAAGCTTGTGATGCAGCAGCTTGGCCCTCACACTCGGGCCTAAATGGGTCTCAAACTTTATGGGCCTTGGCTGCCCATTTTCCTAATTCCTCTTCACTAATTTTGGGCCCAATTAATCAAATGGGTCATGATGTACTTGGGTCCTTTTATTATTCATATTGGGATGTAAGAATTATCTATTTACGATGGTAAACATGGGCTAAAGTTACATTCTTAACACGGACTTTATTCATTATCGTACTTGGACAAATTCGACATCGGGCCTCATCTCCGTTTAGCTAGCAAATTTAAGCTAAGAAAGTAGGTGACTCACCTGCTAGCTTCCTAAGTCCTACAATCACCTCACTTCTTCACCTCGTTTAAGGTCGTGATCTCCTCTATTTGACTTAAAACTTATTTACACTCGACCCTCTTCAGCATTAAACATACATATCACCCTCGAATTTGAGATTCAAGCACTTTTAAAAATTGACACTAATTTAACAATGTCATATCATGTCTCATTTGCATAGTACTAGTATTGTAAGATGTAGGGTGTTACAGTAACATGTAGGATGGTAAATTAAGTTTACCAAGACCTTTGGTCAAAGGTGAAAGGTTAATTTCACTATGTGACTTGGCCCATCTCCATAGTGTACATTACTAAACCTTACCTATTAGTCCCAGTACAACCTCCCCTTGGCTCAGTTTCATTGATTAGATAAGAACACATCAATCGAATCCTATTAATTAATCTCTTTTCATATTCAGTACTACCTTGGTCTAGTTAGTAACACTATGCGGATTCTAATGTTGCCCACCACTAGAAAACATGAAAAACGAAGAGAGTTAATTAATTCATGTATGCACACTTTCTAAGAATTATGAATTATCCGGTTTTACGTTGTAAGTTCATCATGTTTCCCAAAACCCTAGCTTTGGATTTAGCTACTCATGCTTTGAGTAGATACAAGAATTATGAATTGGAAGAACATAATTGGAAACTTACACAATTAAATTAATAACAAGCAAATCCAATTTCAAAGAGAATCACAAGATTAAAGATGAAATCAAAGTACAGGTGTTCTTAAAATCTGTCCAACGTTATTTCACTATTTTCTCTGTCTAATTGTTAAGTTCTTTGAGTACTATGCAAAAACATATGAAAACTACCTAAAAAAAATCTATTTATAGTAAGTAAAATACAAGTTCTAAACATAATAGGGTATCTGGTCGGCATACCTCAAGAAAGGGGTTCACGGGCCATATTGCATTCCACGGCCCATAACTAGGGTCTCATACAGTGCTGCTAGAAATTTCGACTCCAAGTCTATGACACCCCTCTATAACTCATAAAGTGTTTTACGACCCATATGGAAGGTTTCGTCTGATGAATCTTCAGAAAGTCTCAATATTTGATTCTTAAGGCATGAACCATGGTCTACGACTCATAAATCATTCCGCAACCTATCTGCATGTTGGTAAAACCAACATCAAAAAATCAGCTCCTCGCTGGAATTATCCAGGAAACCACTTCACAACTGGTTGAATGATTTATGGCTCGTAAAGGGTCTCATACTGCATCAAAACTCAGGAACTTCTATATTTCTTCCCAAAGTCAAGGCCAACCCAGGAACCCTACAAATATAACACAAAAACACATAAAATAAACTAACATCGCATTGAGAATACACAAGGTTCCAAGGTTTAAATATCAAAAGTGTTGTACTTTTACAGCACATCACCTAGGCCTACAGGACACTATCATCAGATACGAGCTCCAGTGGCTGGAGGGACCATTGAGAAACTACTCCCCAACCATGATTTGAGAGTTCTATGCGTCATACGTCACCACCATTCTCGGCTCTCTTCCCAAGGGGAAGAATCTCCTCACTGAGCTTAGATTGACACATACTAGGGTAAGGGGTCAATTGAAGGATATCTCAAAGATTACCATCCACTATATGTTATTCGGGCCTGAGTTCCTAGCCCTCAGATCTATAGCAAAGTACGATAGGAGATTGGGGTAGACCAGGGATAAAGCCCTGATGAGAGACCCAGCCCGCATGCCTAGTTTGATGAGATGGGTCACCGACCAGATTGAAGAGCATGGACCAGACCCTAAGTGGATAGCTACTTTGGTAGAGCCTAGCATGACAGCTTCACTCAGCTTCATCAAAAAATTTTGGTGGGTTGTGGTGAGATGATGGATTCGACCTACACTTGTTGATAATACACCGATGTCGGACTATGCTGTATTAGTTGCCAGCATCTTGGCTGGCTATGAGATTGACTGGGCTAGCCTAATTATGGAGAAAATTCATGAAGCGGCCATAAAGAGGTCCACCTCCATCCCCTTCCCATTCCTAATCTATAGACTCTGTACAGAATCATGGGTGGAGATGCTACATCAACTGAATTCATTGATCGAGTTCAGCGGACCCTAGATGCTAGCCTGATCAAGGTTGATGATAATTCACTGGCCCTCCTACGAACATCATGCTCTCAAGCTCAGACACAAAAAATATTCACTGCGGTGTAACTGCTAGTGCCTTCATCCACCACCATTGATATTGCACCCTCTACTGAGAGGCCTTGACAGACTAAAGTCTATGTGGAGAGAGGGCCCAGTATGACTACTTCTGTCCCAGAGCCCATGCTTACAGTGACAACACTCGCTGGCATGGTTTATGTGAAAGTGGATTCTATCCAGGCCATGGTGTAGAGGCTGAAACGACCCCAAAAAAAGTGCCCTGAAAATGTGTCTCGGAAGTGCCCGAAATCGTAATTTCCATATCTTAAAATCCGTGCATGATATCGAAAATCCAACTTCATATTCTTCTTCAAAGGGAAAAATTGAGTTGGGGAGGGTCTAACAGCAACTTAAGAACAACCATAGCAAAATTTGAAAATCACAAAAAATGTGATTTCGAGTGAACTAATGCACCCCAAGCGGGACGTGCTAGGGGAGCAGACAGGGCATAATTTTGGCCAATTTCTGTGTTCCGCTCCAAGGCTTTTGGGTCTTGGGCCTAAACCCTCACAAACGTGGAAGTACCTATACTTAGCCATATTACCTTTATATCACCCAAGACATTCCCCAATACTCTCTCAAACCCTTATACTAATATTTCTTTGAAGCTTTAAGTGTCCAAATCTCTTCCAAAACTTAAGGAATTCATGTCTCCATTCAAATCTTCATCAAGAAATTCTCCAAAGCTAAGGTATGTGGGCATCATTCATGGGTTCCTTTCACCTATGAAGCCTAAGCTTCCTTTTTACCTAAATTGCATGATTTCAAGTTGATTTACTTCTGGGTCTTATTATGAATTAGACTATGAACTATGTTGGGGTTTCATGAAATTGTGACTTATTTAGTATGTTTTGAGCTGCGAATCTAAGATTCATTGTGAAATTTATGAAGGGTTTTAATGTATATTGCTTGAGGGTGTTACCAAGTATTGATGGATAGTTTTACATAGAATTTGCTTGCATGGTTTCATCCCTAAATTGCATGGTTTTACACTAGCACTACACACCCACCAAGTACTTGATAAAATATCCACTTATGATTTCTTGAGGAATTGATGGTTCAATGTATGTCTTATGAGTTGAATGACTTTATGATGATGAGAGGAATGTATATATGTGATATTTTCTCAATTTTGTTGGGAATTGACCATGCCCTACTCGGCGGGTTGTGAGCCTGGGTAACCATGTCGAGGGATTTGTACCTTGATAACCAATCAAGGGGTTTATACCTTGATAACTGGGTTGAAGGGTTGGTATCTCAATCACCATGGGTGCTAGGGTAAGACAATCCATCAACCAATCAAGGGGTTTGTACCATGATAATCAGGTTGATGGGTTGGTACCTCAATCACCATAGGTAGTAGGGTGAGATGATCCACCTACCAATTGAGTGGTTGGTACCTCAATAGACTATGGATTTTATAATTATGGTATCTTCCTGCACATGCATTATGTTCTATGTAAGCATGATTTACCCCAAGCATCTTCCACGCATACCATATTGTTATATACTACTCATTGCCTATGCTTATGCATTTCAACTATGTTGCTTATCTCTTGTTGCATTGCATCCCACATAGTTAGTACATTCAATGTACTAATGCATAATCTATGCCTACATGATGTCACCATGTAGGAACCATAGCCCCACTTGAGCATCTTCCTCCATGTGGCTAGTATGATTTCTCTCAAGCTAATTGGTGAGTCCTCCATTTTAGGGACAATGTCTACGATCTCATGCTATGTACTAAGACTATCTTTCTTATAAGTATGTATTGACTATGACAGTGAGCCTGATTGTTTATTTTGGCCTCCGCTCCTATCTAAGTTTTAAAGGTGTTGTTGGACATTTTATGTATAGAGCCTTGACTCTCTTGTTTTGATACTTATATTAAGAAAATTCCCCTATAGCACTTTCTCCTTATTGCTGATCTAATTATATTGTTTAATTGCTTCCGCGATCAATGATGTGTCATAATATGTTAAGAGTCTTGTTTAGGATATCTTTGGGTTCCCCATTCGCCGGTCATATCTAGACCCTAGGTCCGGCCATGACAAAGATGGTATCAGAGAACTAGATTTTCAGATCCGTGGTGTCCAACTCACCGCATCAATTATAGCCCTATTTATAGTTTTGAAGTGTGCCACAACTATGACTAGGAGGCTTTGAGGCGTTCTAGGAAATGTTTCACCTCTTCATGATCTATGTCGTGCAATAGAGTTAGGTCCCCTAGGGATTATTGCTAATCCCTAACCATTACATTTCAGGATATGTCTCAAGCTACTCAACACAGCGATATATTGAATATGGAGGTTCGTAATGCTCTGTGGTTGTTGGCCAAAGCGATGACAATATAACTCAATTAACAAGTGAGTGCCCCCGAGAACTCAAATAGTAAGAGGAGGAGTGGGAGGCCAAAAGGGCCTGTTTGGGGGGAGGGGGTAAGTTCCAAAGCCCTAAAGGTGGTGGTTGGTGTGGTGCCTAATGCTATGTGTCCAAAATGTGGTAAGATTCAAAGAGGCCCATACTTGAAGGGTAATAATGCTTGTTATGGTTATGGAGATATGGTTCATAAGGTAAAGGATTTCCCTCATAAATGCAATAAGAGTAAAGGAGGTGATGAGGGGGTGGAAGAGCCTAGATATCGAATGTGTGGGAAAGGCTATAGTGGCCTGTGTTTGAAGAAGTCTAGGGATTGCTTTAGTTTTGATGGATTTGGGCACAAGGTTAGTAGTTGTTCTCATGCTCAACCCAAGGGTGGAAATGATGGCCCTCAAGGCCATGGTGACTATGCGGGCCAAGGAGGGGAGGAGACATTCGATGTTGCTACGAATATGTCGTAATTTCCTTGACTCATATATTTTCATCATTGTTTGTTCGTAGTGTCCTTCTTGTGTGTCCCGGGTGTTAAGTGAAACTTATGAAGTGTTTACCCCGTTGGTGAGTCTATTTTATCTGAGAAAGCCCATAGGAATTGTTACATGGTTATAATGTGTAGACCTTGTCTTATTACTATGTTGAATTAGATATGGCGGATTTTGATGTCATACTTGAGGTGAATTAGTTGCATGCATATTATGTCTCCTATATTCGTAGGACCCATTGAGTTAGCATTCCTAACCTTAATGGGCCCGTTCTTGAGTGAGAAAGTCATGATGCGGTGGTCAAGGGTAGATTCATTTCTTGCGTCAATCCCATGAGTTGTCTTCTAAGGGGAGTCCACATCATCTTGCGAGGGTTAGAAATGTTGAGTCCAAGGTCCTTCCTATAGAGTTGGTTTCAGTGGATAAAGAGTTCCTTGATGTCTTTCCCAGTGAGCTTCCCATTTTTACTTGTGTAGGAGATAGATGGTTCTCTTAGAATGTGTTTTTATTACCGGTAACTTATTAGGGTCAGCTTAAATGATAAGTACCATCGACCTAGGAATGATGATCTATTTTCCAAACTCAAGGGGCTAGTCACTTCTCTACGGCTGACCTTCTATTCAGGCTTTGTCCCCATGAGAGGATGAGGGTAGTGATGTCCCTAGGTGTCCTTTTGGTCTAGGCTTGAGCATGTGAGTAGTGGTGGAGTTGTTTGGTTGACTTATGCACCGGCTATGTTTATGGGTTTCATGAATATGGTCTTAAAACCTTACCTTGGCATGTTTGTGGTTGTCTCTATTAATAAAGTATTCATTTATTTAGAGCTCATGAATCATTTGGGGTAGTGTCCCTTGGTTTTCTTAGTGCACCGACAATGTCTATAAGCCTCATGAATACGGTCTTTTGTCCCTACCTTATTACGTTTATAGTAGTTTTGGTGATGATAGGTTGGTTTGTCTCCTAAAGTGAAGAGGAGCATGTAAGTTAATTGAGGGTAGTACTACAAAGTTCAGGGGGGAAAGGTTGTATGCTAAATAAGAGGAATGTGAACTGGGTTGAAGGAGGTTACCTTCTTAAGTCATGTGTTTTTCGGGGATGGTATCAAGGTGAATCTTAAGAAGATAGAGGTTGTTAGAAATTGTACTAGACCTTTGAGTTCATCAGACATTAGAAGTTCTTGGGCTTAGTAGGTTCCTATAAGAGGTTTGTGAATGGGTTCTCTTCTATTGCTTCTCCCATGACTAAGTGGACCTAAGGGAAGGCTAGGTTTGTGTGTACCTATGAGTTTGAAAGTGTTTTCCAAACCTTGAAGGATAAGCTTATTTTCGCTTCTATCATGTCTCTGCCGGAAGGGTTTTTTGTGTATTGTGATGCCTCACGAAATGGTTGGGTTGTGTTTCGATGCAGAATGGTAAGGTGGTAGCCTATCTTTTAGACAACCTAAGATGCATGAGAAGGATTATCCTATCTTTGACCTTGAATTGGCCGTTGTAGTATTTGCTTTAATATTTGGCATCGTTATTTGTATGGGGTGCATGTTGAGGTGTTTACCAATCATAAGTGTCTCCAAAATGTATTCATACAAAGGATCTTAATTTCAGGCAAAGAAGGTGGTTAGACCTTCTTAAGGATTATGATATGAGTGTGCATAATCATTTCGGACGCAAAGAAGGTAGTTAGAAATTCTTAAGGATTATGATATGAGTCTGCATAATCATTTCGATGAGGCTAATGTTATGGCCGATAGTTTGAGTAGGGTGTCTATGGGTAGCCTAGCTCATGTAGGTGAGGGTGTCAAGGAGGTGGCTAGAGTGGTTCATCGGTTGTATAGTTGGGTGTTAGGTATAAAGTGGTTTACTGTGGCGGTGTAATGGTGTCTAATGGTTCTAGATCTTTCTTGGTTGAGGATGTGTAGGAAAAGCAAGATATTGACCCCGTCTTGTTAGGATTGAACGTTTTGGTATAAGCTGGTGAAGTGGAGGTTTTCTCCCAAGCGGGAGATACTGTCATTAGAATACTAAGGTACGCTATATGTGCTTGTGTTGATGATTTGGTTCACTTGGAAGTTCCACCAATGTAGGGTGTGGTCAGGTTGGCAAGGATGGGAATTGAGGTTATGGTTTGTAGGTTCTTATAGAGTGTTGAGGAGGGTTGGTAAGGTTGCGTGCAAATGGGAATTGCCCATGGATATGGGTGTGGTTCATCCAATTCTTCATGCTTCTTGGTTGAGGAGATGTATTGGTGACTCAAGTGTTATAGAACTCTTTGAGGTTGTTGGTTTGTTATGGAGGATAAGTTGACTTAGGAGAAGGTCCCGGTGGAGGTATTGGATAGAAGGGTGCAATAGTTGATTAATAAGGATATGGTGTTTCGTCAAGGCCCTTTGGAAGAATCATCAAGTCGAAAGTGTCTCTTGGGAAGCCAGAGAGGGCATGGAGAAGCAATATCCATATCTCTTTCATTCTATTCAAGTTTACGATAACACGTCAAGTCCATTTTTTTTATTCCAAGTCTTATGTTTCAGACCCTATGTCATTGCATGCATCCATGTTTATGTTGATGAGTTCATGATGATTTTTAACACTTGAGTTGAGGTTTTGAAAATGGTTTTAAGCGCATTATTGTATTTTTGTTGGGATTGATCTCTTCATAATTACTCTTTATGTATGTTTCTTTGACATCCGGTGAAGAATGTTCCCGGGGGAAAATATTGAAACAATCAAAAAAAGAAGTGCCCAAAAATATGCATCGAAAGTGCATGGAATCGTAATTTTCACATATCTCAAAATTTGTATATAATATCAAATATCCAATTTCATATTCTTGTTAAGGGGGTAAAATTGAGTGGGGAATGGGTATGACCCTAATTTAAGAGAACGCGTAGTAAAATTTGAAAATCGCAAAAAATGCGATTCCCAGTGCACTGGCACGCCCAAGGCGTGACTTGCCAAGGTGCGGAGAGGGCATAATTTTGTCTAGTTTTTGTGTTCCTGTCCAAGGCTTTTGGGTCTTGGGCTAAAACCCTCCCATATGTTAAATTACCTATACTTAGCTATATTTCACCTTCATATCACCCAAGACATTTCCCAATACTCTCTCAAACCCTTAGACTAATATTTCTCTCAAGATTTAAGTCTCCAAATCTCTTCAGAACTTAAGGAATTCATCCAACCTTCAAGTATCCATTCAAATCTTCATCAAGAAATTCTCCAAAGCTAAGGTATGTATAGGTTCCTTTCACCCGTGAAGCCTAAGCTTCCCTTTTATCTAAATTGCAAGATTTCAAGTTGATTTACTTATGGGTCTTATTATGAACTAGACTAAGGACTATGTTGGGGTTTCATGAAACTGTGACTTTTTTTGTATGTTTTGGGCTACAAATCTAAGACCCATGGTGGGATTTTTTGAAGAGTTTTGATGTATATTGCTTGAGGGTGTTACCAAGTATTGTCATCTCTGAATTGCATGGTTTTACACTAGCACTATACACCCGCCAAGTGTTTGATAAAATGTCTAGTTATGATTTCTTGTGGAATTGAAGGTCCAATGCATGTCTTATGAGTTGAATGAATTTATGATGATAAGAGGAATGTATGTATATGATATTTTCTCTATAGTGTTGGGAATTGACCATGCTCCACTCGGGAGGCTGTGAGTCCGGGTAACTATGTCGAGGGGTTTGTACTTTGATTACCAATCTAGGGGTTTGTACCTTTATAACCGGGTCGAGGGGTTGGTACCTCAATCACTACGGGTCGTAGGGTGAGATGATCCACCCACTAATCAAGGGGTTTGTGCCTTGGTAATCGGGTTGAGGGGTTGTTACCTTAATCCCCATGGGTGGTAGGGTGAGACGATCCACAAACCAATTGAAGGATTGGTACCTCAATTGACTATGAACTCTATAATTATGGTCTCTTTTGTAACATGTACTATGTTCTATGTAAGCATGATTTACCCCAAGCATCTTCCATGCATGTCATATTGTTATATGTTAAACATTGCCTATGCTTATGCATTTCAACTATGTTGCTTATCTCTTGTTGAATTACATCCGACATACTTAGTACATTCATTGTACTAACGCATACTCTATGCCTACATGATGTCACCATGTAGGAACTAGAGCCCCGCTTGAGCATCTTTCTCCACGTGGCTAGTACGATTTCTCTCAAGCTAGTTGGTGAGTCCAACATTCCGGGGACAATGTCTACGATCTCATGTTATGTAATAAGACTATATTTCTTTTATGTATGTATTGACTATGAGGGTGAGCCCCGTTTCTTGTCTTGGACCCCGCTCCTATCTATGTTTTAGAGGTGTTGTTCGACACATTATGTATAGAGCCTTGACGCTCTTGTTTTGATGTTTATGTTATACACATTTCCCTTTCATAATGGTGCATGTTGGAGGAACATGGGTGCATGCTTTGGGTATGGTGAGATAGGCCACAAAATTCTAGAATGTCCTCATGCTCACAACAAAGATAAGGGTAGCCGACCACAAAGGCAAGGTGGTCATGTTGAACAAGGGGCTCAAGAAGGGGATGAGGTGCCCGATGTTGCAACCATTATGTTGAAATTTCCTTTGTTCTTGATGTGTTTGCATTGATAGGCCAGTGTGCAAATAGAAACATCTCTTTTCCATTTCTATTTACCCAGTTCATATCTTTGTTTCGTGTGTTCCTGGGAGGAATTCGATCTCGGAATACCACCTAAATAACTATGGCCAGAGAGTCAAATAGGTTGGGAAGAAAGAGTCTGAGGTCGGGTCGGACGACATAGATCAAATTAAAAGGGGAAAAAGAGAGGAAAAGAGATAAAGGGTTTAAGGAAATATGAGAAGAACAAAAACTAGCTAACCTCAACTCCTAAGCTACCTTTCCAACCCTTCTTATGACCTCATAAGGACCAACATACCTTGGGCTCAACTAGCCCTTCGTACCAAAATGGACCACACCCTTCATTGGAGAAACTTTCAAATATACCCAATCACCCACTTTGAATTCAAGATCACTTCTCCCCACATCGGTATAGGACTTTTGGTGAATTTGGGTCGTCTTCCATCTCTCCCTAATCATTCTAACCTTCTCAGGAGCTTCCATGACCAGATCTGGTCCCAACAAAGCCATCTCACCAACCTCAAACTACCTAACCAGTGATCTACAACATCTACCATAAAGGGCCTCAAATGGAGCCATACCGATGCTAGAATGATAGCTATTGTTGTAGGCAAACTCAATCAATGGAATATGATCATCCCAACTACCCTTAAGCTCCAAGACACAAGCCCTAAGCATATTCTCAAGTGTTTGAATAGTCTTTCGGCTTGGCCATCTGTTTGAGGGTGGAAGGTCATACTAAGGTGAACTTTTGTACCAGGACCCCTTTGAAAAGACCTCCAAAAGTGTGAAGTGAATTGTGCACCATGATCCGAAGTGCATCAGTTGGCTTGATTGGTGGTTAGATTAGACGAGGTTGGTAGTGGTGTGGTTGTTGTTGATGGTTCCAAGACCTCTTGGGTTAATGTGGTTATAGAAAAACAAGACCTTGATCCCTCCTTTTTAGAATTGAAGGCCTTGCTGAAAGAGGTCAAGGTGGAGGTTTTCTCCCAAGAGGGAACTGGTGCCCTTAGGTATGTCACGTCGTCTCGTCCCCGCTGCATCGAAGAGTACCTATGCACTATGTTTTGGTTCACTGATAAGGAGCAAATACACAAACGTATTGGAGGCTTTCTCTCATAAGAATCTTCTTTTCACTAGAGTAATTAGAAAAGTTCTGAATTGAAACATTGCACACGATTTCGCAAAGACAGCTCACAGCCCAAAGTACCTTATGGTCTAACTCCACCGGCAGATGACAGGCTTTACTAAACACCAACTGATATAAGGACATACTAATGGGTGTCTTGTAAGCTGTCCTGTTGGCCCAAAGTGCATCATCTAGCTTCTTCGCCCAATCCGTCTGGGTAGCATTCACAGACTTGGTCAGGCTTCCCTTGATCTCTATGTTTGATACTTCAACCTATCTATTAGTCCGTGGGTGATAAGGTGTGGCAACCTTGTGCTGTGGTACTCCATATTTTCCTAGCACCACATGGAAAACCTTATTACAGAGGTGAGAACCCCCGCCACTAATGATAGTTCTGGGTGTCCCAAATCTGGAAAAGATTTTTCGCCTCAGAAATTGGACAACACTCTTGCCCTCATTGTTTAGCAATGCAACTACCTCCACCCATTTGGAGACATAGTCCACCACCACTAGGATATACTTCATTCCATACCAACTCACAAATGGGCCCATAAAGTCGATGCCTCAGACGTCAAAAATCTCTACTTCAAGAATTGGGGTCATGGGCAGCTTTTGGCGCTTCAAGATGTTGCCCTATCGTTATAACTAATCACACCCGAGCACTAAGTCATGGGTATCTTTATAGATGGTGGGCCATTAGTACCCACATTGGAGAATCTTGTTCGCCGTTCTAGCCCCACCATGATGACTCCCCACTACGGATAAGTGGCAGGCCTCCATTATACTCAACATCTCTGCTTTAGGAATGCACCACCTGACAAGCCCATCAACATATATCGTGAACAAGTATGGGTCATCCTAGAAGTACCTAGGCACATCAAAAAAAATTTTTTTTCTCTAGTGAGGGTTAAGACCCTCTGGCATAATATCGCACACCAGAAAGTTAGCAAAATCAGCAAACCAAGGAATAAGGTCAACAGAAGGTGCCAATACCTCTTCATCGGGAAATGAATCATTCATGTTCAACCAATCCTTCAGTCTTGACTCATCCTCCAATCTGGACAATTGGTCTACTACTTGTTTCTCAGATCTCTTTCTGTCTAGGACCTAAAAGTCAAACTTCTACACCAGGAGAACCCATCTGATCAACCGTGGGTTAGCATCTTTCTTTGTCACGAGGTATCTCAAAGTTGCATGGTCAGTCTGCACTATTGATTTGGTGCCCAATAAGTATGCCTGGAACTTGTCAAATGCATATACCACTGCCAATAATTCCTGCTCAGTCACTGTACAATTCTTTTGAGCATCATTGAGGGTCTTGCTGGCATAGTATATGGGGTGAAAATCTTTTTGCGCTTCTGTCCGAGAATAATACCTACATCAATTCTGCTTGCATCACACATCATCTCAAACAGGGCATCACAGGAGCGGAAGCTTTTGCTTCAGAGTCTCAAAGGCATGATTGCAATTATCATTAAAGTGGAACTTTGCATCCTTCTCCAGTAGCTTGCACAAAGGATGTGCGATCTTGGAGAAGTCTTCGATAAATCGTCGATAGAAACCTGCATGCCCAAGGAAACTTCGGACCCACTTCACAGATATAGGAGGTGGTAGTTTATCAATCACCTTGACCTTCGCCTTATCCATTTCTATGCCCTTCTCAGAAATCTTATGGCCAAGAACTATCCCCTCTTTGACCATGAAGTGGCACTTCTACAAGTTTAGGACCAACTTATCCTCCTCACAATGTTGTAGTGCCCTGCTAAGATTCAACAGACATGTGTCGAAGGAATCACCCACTACAGAGAAGTCATCCATAAATGCCTCTAGGGTTCTTCAATCATGTCAGAAAAGATCAACATCATGCAGCGGTGGAAGGAGGCTGGGGCATTGCGTAGCCCGAAGGGCATCCTTCTAAAACCAAAAGTCCCATATGGGCAAGTAAAAGTAGTCTTCTCCTGATCCTCTGGGGCTATAGATATCTTATTGTAGTCCGAGTACCCGTCAAAGAAGTAGTACCACCCTCCTGCCAAACTATCTAACATCTGGTCCATGAACAACATGGGAGAATGGTCTTTCAAGGTCCATTTATTTAGCTTCCGGTAGTCCATGCACACAAGCCATCAATTCACAGGTCTCAACAGGACCAGCTCATTTTTGTCGTTGGCAACCACTGTCATGCCTCCTTTCTTCAGGACACACTATACTGGACTGACCCACTTGCTATCGAAAATGGGGTAAATGACCCCAGCATCCAGCCAATTGATGATCTCTTTTTTCACCACCTCTTGTATATGTGGGTTCAGCCTACACTGATGCTTAATACTAGGCACACAATTATCCTCCAATTTGATCTTGTGCATGCATATCCTTGGGAAAATCCCTATGATATCTGCAATGGTCCAACCAATAGCTTTCTTAAACTTTTGGAGGACCTCCAGCAATGCCTCCACCTAGTTTTCATGAAGGTCTGCAGCTACAATCACAGAAAGAGTGTTGTCAGTACCCAAAAATACATACCTGAGGTGTTGGGGTAGCTCCTTGAGCTCCATAGCTGGAGGCTCCTCAATTAAAGGTTTAGCTGGCGGTGTGGACCTGTTCTGCAGGTCGAAGTCCAATTTTTTGCGGACAAATGGCCTGGTTCCCCCACCTAGCAATGCATTCACTGTGTCTGCATACCTGCTAATACCATCATCTAGGAAGTTCATCAACAGCTAGTGTGTCTACACTCATTGTTTCCTCAAGTGGGATCTCAAAAAGAAAATCATCTTCAACATCTGGGATAGACATCACCGCCACCTCTTTAGGTCTCTTCATTGCAACACACACATTGAACCTCTTCTGTGTTGAGCCTGAAAGTCAGCTCTCCTCGCTCTGTGTCTACCAATGCCTTACCAGTAGCCAAAAATAGTCTCCCAAGGATGACAGGAACCTCAAAATCCACCTAACTGTCCAGAATAACAAAGACCACAGGAATAATGAACCGGCCCACATGAACTAGCACATCACATAGAATCCCTACTGGCCACTTTACTAATCTATCTGTCATGAGTAGCTGCATTATAGTGGGTGTAGGGGCTCTTAAGCCTAGCTGCCTGTAAACTGTCAATGGCATCATGTTGATGCTAGCAACCAGATCACAGAGAGCTCTTATGAAATCAAATGCTCCAATAGTACACACATAGTGAATGCTCCTTCTTTTCTACAAGAGATCTTGTGCCAATGGCACTACAATGGTGGAGATTGTTTGTCAGCTCCATCGTGGCTGTCCTCTTCTTAGTCACTAAGTCTTTCATGAACTTAGCGTAGTCCATCATCTATTCAAGTGCCTCCACCAGAGGGATGTTCACTGAAATCTCTTTTAGCATGGATAAGAACTTTTGAAACTTCCCATCTGCAACCTTCTTCTGAAATTTCTGTAGGAATGGTGGTGGTGGCTTAGGAATGGCTGGCAAAGGATGGGTCACTACTGGTGCCACCTCAGGCTCCTCAGCAACCTTTGGCTCTACTAGTGTCATCGCAGCTTCTTCAGTCAACTTATTGACGTACATCTCCACGGGGTCGGCAATCTTGCCTTTAGCTTTATCCAGACCTGCATTACTGGGTACAACAGGGTCAGAGAGTACTTTACAGCTCCTCGTGGTTACAACCACGCAATGACCGTCATTTTGTGGGTTCTGAATAGTGTCGCTCGGCAGTGACCCAGCCTTTCTCTGGTTTATTGCTGCTGACAATTGCCTTATCTGCTACTCTAGTTGCTCGATTAAGGTGGAATACGAGTCGACCAACTACCGAACATTAGACATCTCCCCTTTTATATCTCGCATCCCTACCTCAGTTGACTCAACTTTGTCAAGCACCTTTGACATCATCTCTTCTAATTTGGAGGTTCCACCTCCCTCATTCTGACGCTCATGATTCCTATAGCCATCTCTATGCTACCAGTTTCCTTGATAGTTCTGATCACAACCATAGTTTCGACCTTGGTTACCGGCGTTGAACGGCCGGTAACCCCCTTGGCTGCCTATGAAGTTCGTTTATAGCTTGGTCATCGTACCAGGGCATTGTGTCTACATCTTTTACCTTTTCTGTGTCTCCATCTAAGAACCACTTTGCCAGCAAGTCTAGTTGGGTCTTCATGTGGGCCATGTATTGAACCCGTTTCTCCTCCTTTAGTCATTGTTCTATAGTCATCTCAAAGACGAGCACCAAATAGTCTCCATCTCTCATGTACCACGCCCTATTGTTCATGGCTATCTGATATAAGATCACCACTATGTTTGGGAAAGTCCTAGACATGTATGAACCCCCACAATCAGCATCTGTGATCGGCTATTTCACAAAGTTGAAGGACCTATAGAAGACTACCTTCAAGTGCTCATTTGTAAAGAGATGATCAGGGCACTACTTAAGCTTCTGCCTGAATCTCTCCCAGGTCTCATGTAATGCTTCATTCGGCAGTTGTTTGTGAGATCCGATGTAACTGCCGAATGAAGCATTACATGAGACCTCTCCAAGAATGCCTCCTTTAACTCCCCTTAAGTCCGGATGGAATCATGTGGAAGCTCATTTAGCCACTTAGTTACCACACCAGAAAAAGACAATGGGAATAACCGCAACCTAATTCCCTACTAACTGACCCCAGGAATCTCTGACGATTGGCATGCCGCCAGAAAATTTAGGACATGATTTGCATCGTCAGTTGTTGCTCTGCTGAACAACCCTTTCAACTATAACATTTGCAGCATAGTGCTAGTGATAGTGAACTTAACACCTGTGGGCAATGGGGGAAGTACAATTGCCCCAGTGGCCCTAGCACCTTCATCATCATCATTCACTACTTGGGGCGGCCGAGGCACTTGGGGTCTAACCCGAGTAGCTGTACCTGTCTAAGTGGTGCTATCGGTAGTACCTCATTGCCAACATTGTCATCGTGACCCAAACCTTCATTTCCCCCACCTGCCGAGCTCATAGCCAACTCTCTCAGTCTAGCTGCTTTGTGGTCTTGGGTATTCATTCTGCGAATTGATTTAGTAAGCTCGGGGTCATAGGGAACAAGTGCTTCACCCTTTCTTTGGGGTTTTCCATGCAACGTGAGGTCCCCACAAAGAAACAAAAGTAAAATTAGGGACTAGTGTTACAAACTGAAAATAGAAACTAATAGACTATTACTTCGCTATATTCCCCGGCAACGACGACAAAATTTGATACGCCCAAATTTATACTCCGAGCGAAATAATAAAGTTGTCATTGATCAAATATAGAACTCAACCAGAGTTGAGGTCGATCCCACAGGGAATGCATGGGAATATATCTATTAGCACCATTTTTAGATGTAATATCTATTTCCTAAACAAAAGTGCTTAAAGTAAATGGGAGATTTTGGTTTTTCAAATTAAGTTACTAAAATTAAGCAATAAATGAGTTCAAGAACAACTAGATTTCAAAATATTTATACGAAGCTAGGATTGTGTTCCCCATGACATCTAATGTGATAGCCAAATCTAGGGGTCAACTCGTTCATGATTACGTATATAAGATATAGCAAGTTATGTAACATCTAATTCACCTTTCGGTCCCTCTTAGATGCATATCATTCATTACCTTTCGGTCTCAGAACATATACATACTAACCCTTGTTGTCAATCCCGAAATACTCTCATCTTTTGGTCTTAAGCACTTACACTAGGTTAAGAACCTCGAATTTCTATCGTAGAACTCTTTTCCTAATCAAAACATCCATTTCGGGCATGCAAAGAATAAAGGCTTACCCTAATGCGTTGACTCATCAAGGAAGAAATTATAATGAAGATTAGTACGATATATATGCTAATCAATCATGAGATTTACCCCATATTCGCCTATCTTATTGATTTGTCATGTTTCCCAAAACACTAATTGTGGGTTTAGCCTAACATATTCAAGGAATAAAACTCGCAATGATACAAGGAATTCATAATAAATGACTTAGTATTGAAGAATCGATGAATCCACAAGTTGCAATCTTGAATTCAATAAGTAAAATCCCAAAATCTTGTGAAATCTCTAAGAAAATAATATTTTTCAATGTTTTCTATCTCTAGCCATCCAAGACTACCTTAAAACGAAATAAAATAACTATTTATATACAAAGAAAATGTAAACCAAATTAAAATAGGTAAAATTCATCGGCTTGGACACGGGCCAACACACGGCCCATGTGATGGTAGACGGACTGTCAAACGGTCTGTGTGACTGCCCTTGGCTTCAACCCAATCTGCCACTTCACACCGCGCTAGATGGCCCATGTGACAATTGACGGTCCGTCAAACGGGCCGTCTAACTTGCCTTCACCTTTTTTGCTCCATGTAGTCTTCACGCCCTTGTGTCACGGACCGTGGGTGGTCACACAGCTCATGACAAGCTCCGTTCGGCCTGACTTAATTCATTTTTTTTGGCTTTTCAATGGTAATGCTTTCATGTCACTTTGACGATTTACTGCACGTCCCGTGTCACTCCTAACGGCCCGTGAGACGTGTTGTCTCGTGCCACTAGCCCAAAATCTTTCAACTTTCGATGGACTACCCTTTCACATCACTGTGATGAGCACTATGACGATCCATTTAACGTCCCATGGTCCGTGATACATGCCTGGGACTTGTCTTATGATGTGCTATCAAAATACAGCACATTTGATACCTGAAACAAGGGATTTTGTGAGTTCTTAAAGCAACTTTTTAGCATTTTGATATGTTTTTCTGATAATTTTGCAGAAAAAAGGTTGGCATGATTTTGAAGAAAAGTTGCAGATTTTGCTAAAGCATAGACCATACAAGCCCACCTATGAGTCGTAGGTTGTGTTGTAGCCGGAATCAGAGACCAAAAATAAGAAATCTGCCAAGTGAAGGTTACCCCTATGAGCCCAGCCTGCGAGTCGTAAGACACGCTATGACTTGTATAAGTGGACTCGTAGCAAGAATCAGGGAGCCAAAATATTGGACCAAAAAACTGAAGACCAAGACTATGAGGCAAACATACGAGTCGTAGCCCAAGCAACGGCTCGTAACCATGGGTCATACAGTTCAGTCCAAGATGCCAAGATACTGATACGGGACCCCGACTACGACTCGTAGATCCTCCTATGAGTCGTAACTGCGACAATTATCAGCTGTCAACTGTGTTTTTGTATGAATTCTAGGGTTATTTTGTAAACACTATATATAGTTTAAAGTTTTTTTTAGGAGAGTTCGATCTGTAGACAATTCTCCATTACATTTTGAAGCTTTTCTTAGGTTTTTAGAGTAGTTTATTGCTCTCTCTTCGAAAACCCATTTTGGGGATTGCAAATCTTGCCTTGTACTCATTGTTGATCAATCAAGCTTGTGGGGTTTGCAACTTGTGATGCCTAGTTCCTTCATTGTTATTGGTGAAACTCTCAACTACTTCTACTATTTGCATGTTTGTTTGTTTTATATTAGCCATGAGTAGCTAAGCAGCCACAACTTGGGGTTGTGGGAACCATGGGTAGTTGACTTGAGATGACATAGGTTTTGTCCATGTCTATGATTGGGGCTTTGGATGTATTGTCTTTTTCCCTTCATGATTAATATTGTTTGGTGGTGGCCAACACTAAACCCCACCTACTATCGCGATCCCGACCAAGGTAGTGACGAATATGAAAAGGGAAGTAGATGAAAGGATTCGGTTGATGTGTTCCCATCTAATTGACCAAATCTGACCAAGGGGAGGTAAACTGGGACAAGGTAACAGTTAGTTGGCACGCCATGGTAGCCGAGCAAGCTCCATGGTGAAATTTGACCTTCACCTTCACAAGAGGGCTCGAAGAACCTAAGTTACTATCCTGCATGTGATTCACTAATCGTAGTTATGTTATCTAAGGTAATTTAGTCAATGAACTATGGGGAACATAATTCCCAAGTTGTCTCCAAAATTGAGTGTTTTCCTGCATTTTAATTAGTGTTTATTTTATGTTGTTTTTGAATAATAACCCCCCCCCCCATTTATAGATTGTACTTATAGATACTAGAAATTATTAGTACTGAAATCTTCTAGTCATGCCCTATATTCCCTGTGGATTTGACCCTAACCTTGGTTAGTTTAATTACTAATAGCGACCGCATTCTTATTGGAGCGTGACCATCATCACCTTTACCAAATTTTCCTGCGCTTTTTCTGACTAGCCACTGCCATCAGCCAAGTGTGAGGCCATGATAGGCCTCAAGAACCGTGTGGAAGGGCATAAGCCATGCAGGCCCCCATGTGCCCATACTTGGTTCCATTTTTGCTCCTCTTTGCACGTTTTTTCATCTTTTTCCTATCGTACTCTCATTTCTCCATGCCTTAGTCTTTTGCCTGAAAACAACAAAAATGAAAATCAAAATAACAAATTTTCTTGATAATGCACAAAAATCCTATGTTTAAAGTGCTAAAAGAGTCGTATTTCTACGACTCATCAGGAACCCGAAGGAAACTCAAACAAGCCTCTTAGCATATCAATCACACATCTTTAGTCGCGAAAGCAAAACATCAACAACAAGAGACATAAAGAAGGCAAACGGGACTAAGGGAAGACTTGGGTAATCATAAAACATTCAAAAGTCAAGATCATAGCATAATTACAATCAATTGTTCTAACAACACCTCTAGCATAGATTGGCCGGGGGTCAAGATACTTTCCGGGCTTACCCTCATAATATCAAATTTTCAACATAAAGAGATAACTAAAGCAAGAGTAGCAAAGCTAGTGTCTCCAAACTTAAGGACTAACCAAAGATTATCTTCAAGATGCCAAAACTAGCCACGTGGAGGATGATCGTGAGGTGCTCTGGTTCCTGCATGGTAACATCATGTGGGAATAGAGTATGCATTAGTATGTTTAAATGTACTAAGTATGTAGGATGCAATGCAACAAGATATAAGCCAATATAGTTAAAATGCAAAATCATAAGCAATGAATATGGCACGCATGATCAATGCTTGAAGTAAAACATGCTTGTAAATCATATAACTTGTATAGAACATAATACATGTGTGGTGGGAGACCATAATCATAGACCAAGCAACTATTACTTGGAATCTAAGGTATGTCACCCCCTTGGAAGGTGATTGAGGTACCTACACCTCAACGTGGTAGTACGGGCATGTCATCCCCTAACGAGGTGGTCAAGGTACATACCCTTTGACATGGTAGTATGGGCGTGTCACCCCACGATGAGGTGGTCAAGGTACAAACCCCTCGACTTGGTAGTACGGGCATGTCACCGCCGATGAGGTGGTCAAGGCATGTCACCTCCTCAACAAGGTGATTGGGCATGTCACCCCCTAACAAGGTGTGCTTAACTTGCAATACTATAGATACTTTCACGAATTCAATACATACATACAATCCCTTAATGATCGTATAGTCACTTGATCCATAATCCATGCAATAGATCATCAATAGCTCAAGAATCCTTGTCAAGACATTTTATCAAACACTTGGCTGTTGTGCAATGCTAGTTAAAAATCATGCGATTCAAGAGTAAAGTAATGTGAGAAAACATAATTTAAACCAACCCACCAACACATAGTAAAACCCTCATGTAAGATGCCTTGAAATCCATAATCAAATCTCATAATAGATCATAGTTTCATAGCCCAAAACATGCATAGTACAATAGACAAACCATCTCATAGTATTAGCTTGAAATAGGTAGAGACGTGCTTCAACTAAACATTTCATAAAACCCCAACATAATTTGTTATCATAATTCACAATAAGTAATAACCTTAAGTAATACAACTTAGGAACATGCAATATTCATAATAAGGAAGGTCGGGCACCATGGGTGAAAGGACCCAATGGTTGAAACCCACATACTTCAAATTTGGGGATTTCCCTGATGTAGATTTGAATAAGAACTTGAAGCTTGAATGAAGTTCTTAAGATCCGAAATTAAGCTTGAGACACTTAAATTTGGATGAAATATTTGGTTAAGTGTTGAGAGGGTTTTGAGAGTGTCTTGAGTGATATATAGTCGAAAAATGACTAAACATCAGTGTTTTTATGCATAGGTGGGCATGGGGCCAAGGCCACAATGTTTTAGGCTGAAATAGAAAAATTAAGAAAGTGCAAAGACATCTCCGCGATGAGTCCGCGTCGTGGAGGCATCGCAGACCCCTATTGGAAATTGAAAATTTGGTGAAAATGAAATTTCGCTATGGCCCTTCTAAAATTGGGGTTATACCCATTTCCTACTCAATTTAACCCCCTGATAAGAATATAAAGTCAGGTTTTCGAAATAACACGCGAACTTTGAGATATATGGAAATTACGATTATGAGCATTTTTGAAGTACATTTTTGGGGCATTTCACAAGCTATTCATGTTATGATTAAATTATGATCATTTCAAGTATTCCGTGGAATTTGACTTAGCACCGATTGAGGCTTAAGATGGGGCCTCAACTCAAGGGGTCCTCATATAAAGTCTTTAGTCTCTAAACTATATGCCACCATAGGATTGTGATTATTACTCTTGTTATACTAGTGGATCCATTTAGTTCATGGTATCATGTTTAGTTTGCCTTGGCAAGTAGACCACACTTTGTCGGGGGTTGTCATGCCGGTCACATGAATCAAGGGGGAGTCAGGCCTCGGAGTCCAAGCTATAGCTGCTAGGTCTATGTTGGTTGAGGTCACGTCCCACATATATATGATATATATTGTACAAGATGAATGATTTTCAAGCATTTTTTATTATGATCACTGATCATGCATACCATATTGAGATTATATATCCTTTGTTTATGATTATGCATTTTGACCATATTGGCTTATGTCTTATTACATTAAATTGCGCATACTTAGTACCATCAAATGTACTAATGCATACTCTATACCTATATGATATTACCATATAGGGACCAGAGCTCCATTTGATCATCATCCACGTAGCTAGTTTGATACTTCAGAGATAAGCTTTGGGGTGTCCTCAAGTCTGAGGACACTGTCTACATTACTCTTGCTATTTTGAGACTTCATTATGTTGAACACTTGTTATTATGAGGGTGAGCCCAGAAAGTGTCTTGGCCCATGCTCCATTCCAAGTTATGCGTGCATTCCATTATCGCGGAAATATTCCCTACATTGGATCTCACCCGAATCGCCCCATATTGGATTTGTTGTGATGGACCTTGATGTTGTACTTGGGGTGGATTAGTAGCATGCATGTTGTGTCTTCCTTGATGCAGGACCCATAAAATTATGTTTCGATTCTTTATTGAATACGTCCTTGAGTGGGGGCTTGTAATTTGGTTGCTAAGAGCACCTTAACTTAGGCCAAAAGCCTTAGTTGCGGGTGGCTGGTGTAAGGGTAAATCATAAAATGAAGTGGAAGCTAGTGATAATGGAAAAGGGACACAAATATATTCTCGATGCAAGGAAAATGAGTAGATGCCTGATCAATATGCTAAAAATAAAAATGATGTGAAAAAAAGCTAGTTGGTGAGTCCTCCATTCAGGGGACGTTTATCGATGTTTCTCCTACTATGTAATGAGATACTCTTCTTTATGTTCTAATTTGAGTATGAGGGTGAGCCCGGTTGCTTTGTCTTGTCCCCCGCTCTTATCTATGTAGTAGATGTGTTTGTTGGACATGCTATGTATCTATCAAATGAGCTTTGACTTCTTGTCCCTTGATTATGATGTTATCCAAGCTTTCCCCTTAGTCCCATTATCCCCTATTCTTACTCTTTTACGTCTTTTATATGCTTCCTCGACCAATGATGTGTAATGATAAGTTAAGAGACTTGTTTGGGATTTCTTCGGGTTCCCCATTCGCCGTGTCACGTCTAGGCCTTAGGCTTAGATCATGACAAAACTTGATATCAGAGCACTAGGTTGATAGATCCTCGGAGTCCAACACACTGCATTGATTAGACTGCTATTCATTGTTGTGAAGCGGGCCATGACTATAAATAGGAGGCTCTGAGGCGTTTTAGGAAATGTTTCCCTTCTTCATGTTCCTATAGAGTTGTGGTAAGTTTTCATTTGTTCTTTGTTATGCTAGATTATGCCTAACACTCGAGGAAGAAGGGCCCAAACTTCCAACAAGCAACCTACCAATGGTGAGCTCTGGGATGCTCTCACTATGCTTGCCCAAGTTGTGGCCAACCAAGTCAATCAAGGGGCCCAAGCCCCTCATGATACTACCACGGGACATAGGTTAAGGGACTTCAGGAGGATGAATCCTCTGAAGTTCTATGGATCAAAGGTGGATGAAGATCCACAAGAGTTCATTGATGAGGTCTACAAGATTTTGAATATCATGGGTGTTAGGCCAAATGAAAAGGTGGAGTTAGCGGCGTACCAACTCAATAGGGTATCCCAAGTATGGTATAACCAATGGAAGTGGAACACCCCACACCTTTCAATACTAGTACAATTCAAATGAAACATGACATGGTTTGGTCAAATTAGCGCTAATTTTTAAAAGTGCTTGAATCTAGTGTTAATGGGTTATATATGCGTGTAACGCTTAAGAGGGTCGAGTGTATACACGTTTTGTGTTGAATTGAGGAGATTACGGCCTTAAATGAAGTGAGAGAATTGAGGTTCTTATAGGACTTAATAAGCTAGCAGGTGAGTCACCTACTTGCTTAGCTTAAGTCGCTAACTAAACGGAGACGAGGCCCGACGTCGAAATTGTTTTAAGTCCGATTATGAATAGAGTCCGTGTTAAGGGTGTAACTTTAGCCCATGTTTTAGCATCATAAATGGACTATA
>JAPFFP010052330.1:0-30205 GCA_026153255.1 Solanum medicagineum
TAAATTACGCGACATTCACAATAAAATTTCCCAATTAGATAATTATCCTTAAGTTAACGAATTACGGGGTCTAACACCCTAAACTCTATAGGATTAAATAACTGAAGAACAGAGTTCACTTTGAACTCAATGAGTGATAGGACTGTCACGACTCAAGTCTAGGGCCTAGACATGATACCGTGAATGGGAACCCGAAGGAGACTCCAAAGAAGCTTTTTAGCATATCATTTTCACATCCTTGATCGCAGAAGCAATTAGACAACAACAAGAGAGAATATATAAAGATAGATGGACTAAGGGAAGTCTTTAATATCATAAATCATCAAAAAGAGTCAAATCTCAAGCATAATTACATCACTTGTCCAACAGCACTCTAAATATGGAATTGAAGGGGGACCACGACACTTTCCAAGCTCAACCTCATAGTCATAAGCATCTAAACAAAGAAAAGTGTCTTTACATAACATAAGATCAATAGCTACTGTCCTCGGAGTTGAGGACTCACCAAGAGATAGTACTAGCCATGCGGAGGAGGAAGTTGATCAAGTGGAGCTCCGATTCTTACATGGTAACATCATATGGGCATAGAGTATGCATTAGTATGTTTGAATGTACTAAGTATGTAGGATGTAATTCAACAAGAGATAGGACACATAGTCAAAATGCATATACATAGGCAAGAGATAGTATATTGGCAACATGGCATGCATGATCAATGCTTGAAGTAAAACATGCTTCGATAGAACATAATACATGTGTAGGAAGAGACCATCATAGTAGACCAAGCAACTAATACTTGGAATCCAAGGCATATCACCCATTCAAAGGTGATTGAGGTATCTATTCCTCAATTGGTAGTACGGGCCTAGAACCCCCAGACAAGGTGGCCAAGGTATATACCCCTCAACATGGTGGTACGAGCCTAGCACTCCCAAAAAGGTGGTCAAGGTATATACCCCTAAACATGGTAGTACGGGCCTAGCACCCCCCGACAAAGTGATTAAGGCATAGCACACCCTAAAAAAGGTGTGGTCAACTTGAGACACTAAAGATATTTTTCAAAAAATCAACACATATATACATCCCTTTCATCATCATAAAGTCACTTAACTCATAAGTCATGTTATAGAGCTTCAATAACTCAAGAACCCTTAACCGGACATTTTATCAAACACTTGGCGGGTGTATAATGCTAGTCCAAAATCATGCCATTCAAGAGTGAAATCATAAGACTTAGTGCGAATCCACTTACCAACACTTGGTAATACCCTCATGAAAGATACATTAAAACCCCTCATCAAATCTCATAATAGATCATAGATTCCTAGCTCAAAACGTGCTTAAACTATCAACAATTCATGAAACCCCAACATAGTTTATAATCAAATTCATAACAAGAGACACCTATAGTTAATTCAACTTGAAAATATGCAATTTACTTAAAAAGAAAGGTTGGAACTATGGGTGAAAGGACCCAATGGTTGAAACCCACATACCTCAAATTTGGGGATTTCCTTGAAGAATATTTGAATGAGTACTTAAAGCTTGAATGAATTTCTTGAGATCCGGAATGAATTTGAGTCACTTGAATTTGGGTGAAATATTTGTTTAAGTGTTAAAGAAGGTCTCAGGGAATGTCTTGAATAATATGGGGTTGAAAAATGACTAAGTATAGGTGCTTTTAGGCATATGAAGGCTTAGGCTCAAGACCCAAAGGCCTTGGACCGAAATAGAAAACAAGCAACAAAATGTACTAGTCCGCGCCCTGGCCGCATCACGCCAGGGGCGCGGATCGATTCTGTTTTTCGCCAACTTTAAAAAAGCAAATTTTGATAAGGTTTCTCTAAAATTAGGATTATACCCATTTCTCACTCAAGTTTGCACCCTGATCACAAATATAAGTCAAATTTTTGATGTCACGCACAGATTTTGAGATATATGGAAATTACGATTATGGGCATTTCCGAGTCACATTTTCAGGCACTTTTCTGGGTCGTTTCAATATCTCCCCCTTGGGAACATTCATCCCCGAATGTCAAAGAAACGTATATAATATGATTAATAAAGATGATTTCAGCCCAAACAAGAATGCAATAATACACTTAAACATCATTTCAAAAATTTCAACATAACTGTCAAAATCACCATGCACTTGTCAACATAAACATGAATGCATGCAATGACATGAAGGCTGAATCTTAAGACTTGAAATCACATAGCGGACTTAAAATTAGTACCTTAGGATTGAGTGGAATGGAAGAGATAGGGATATCGGTTTTGCATGTCCGCCTCTGCTTCCCATGTAGCACTCTCAACTTGTTGGTTTCTCAAAAGAACCTTGACGAAAGCAACATCCTTGTTCCTCAACCTTGTCACTTGTCTATCCAAAATTCCCATCGAAACATCTTCATAAGTCAAATTGTCTTCAACATCACTCACAACATCTAAAGGCACAACAGCATTTGGGTCACCCACACACTTCCTCAACATGGACACATGAAAGACCGGATGAACCATATGCATATCATTGGGCAACTCCAACTCATAGGCCACCTTACCAATCCTCCTTAATACTCTATAAGGACCCATAAATCTTGGACTCAATTTACCTTTCTTACCAAAACGAACCACATCCTTCATGGGTGAGACCTTCAAATAGACCCAATCACCAACCTTAAATTCAAGATCCCTTCTCGTTACATCGGCATAGGACTTGTGTCTACTTTGGGCTGTTTTCAACCTTTCCCTTATCATCCTCACCTTCTCCATGGCATCCATAACCAATTTCGGGCCTAACAAGGACATCTCCCCCACCTCAAACTATCCAACCAGAGACATACAATTTCTACCGTAGAGAGCCTCAAAAGGAGCCATACCAATGCTTAAATTATAGCTATTATTGTAAGCAAACTCAATGAGTGGAAGATGTTCATCCCAACTACCCTTAAACTTCAAAACACAAGCTCTAAGCATATTCTCAAGAGTTTGGATAGTTCTTTCAGTTTGGCCATCCGTTTGAGGGTGAAAGGTCGTACTAAGTTTTACCTTGGTACCAAGACCTCTTTGGAAGGATCTCAAAAAGTGAGAAGTGAATTGAGCACCTTGATCTGAAATGATAGACAAAGGTACCCCATGCAATCTAACCAACCCATGAATATACAATTTGGCATAATCTTCAGCACCCGTAAGTAGTTTTTACCAATAGGAAGTGAGCCAACTTTGTCATTCTATCCACAACAACCCAAATAGAATCAAAATGTTTTCTAGTCTTAGGCAACCCAACCACAAAATCCATGTTTATTTCCTCCCACGTCCAAGTAGGAATCTCTATATATTGGGCTAGGGCACCTGGCCTGTGATGATCGGCTTTCACATGTTGTCAATTGTGACATCCGGATATAAACTTAGCAATGTCTCTCTTCATACCACCCCACAAAAGTACTTCCCTCAAATCTCTATATATCTTTCTAGAACCAGGGTGAATAGAATAGGAAGAATTATGAGCCTCGTCTATAATCTTCTTTCTCAAGTCATCCACACCAGGCACACACAACCTACCTTAGTACCTTAGGGCACTATCTCCCCCTTAGGAGAAAACCTCCACCTTACCATCTCTCACCAAGGCCTCAACTCTAACAAAGCAAGGTCAAGATCTTGACTTACCTCCACCTCCTCAAACAATGAAGATATAGAACCATCAACAACCACTACACCACCATTATTAACCTCCCTAACCTAACACCCAATCTAGCCAACCGATGGACCTCCATAGCCAACTCTTTGTCATTGTCATCAACATGAGCTAGGCTACCCTTAGACACCCTACTCATCGCATCGGCCACAACATTAGCTTACCGGGGTGATAATGCACACTCATATCATAATCTTTAAGGAGCTCTAACCACCTTCGTTGTCTCAACTTGAGATCATTTTGGGTGATTACATATTGGAGACTCTTATGATCGGTAAACACATCAACATGAACCCCATACAAGTAATGACTACAAATTTCAAAGCAAATACCACGGCGGCCAATTCAACATCATGGGTAGGATAATTCTTTTCATGCACCTTAAGTTGTCTACAGGCATAACCCATCACCTTAACATTTTGCATCAAAATACAACCTAAAATAATTCTCGAGGCATCATAATACACAACAAACCCTTCTGGTAGAGACAAGATAAGAGCGGAGACAAGCTTATCTTTCAAATTCTAGAAACTCTTTTCACACTCATCGGTCCACACAAATTGTTCCTTCTTTTAGGTCAACTTAGTCATTAGAGAAGCAATAAAAGAGAAACCACTAACAAACCTCCGATAGAAACCCGCCAAACCCAAGAAATTTCTAATATTCGATTGAGTCAAAGGTCTAGGCCAATTTCTAATCACCTCCACCCTCTTAGGATCCACCTTAATACCATCACCTGACACCACATGACCTAGGAAGGCAACCTATTTCAACCAAAACTCACATTCTTTATTTTGGCATACAACTTCTCCTCCCTCAGGATTTGCAACACTGCCCTCAAGTAAGCCATATGCTCCTCCTCACTATGGGAATAGATCAAGATATCATCAATAAATACCACCACAAAAAAATCAAGGTAAGGTTTGAAGATCATACTCATAAGATCAATGAAGATAGTCGGTGCATTGGTCAACCCAAAAGACATAACCACAAACTCATAGTGCCCATACCTAGTCTGGAAGGCCGTTTTGGGAATGTCACACATCCTCACCTTCACTTGGTGATACCCGAACCGAAGATCAATCTTAGAGAAGTGACTAGCCCTTTGAAGTTGGTCAAAAAGAACATCAATCCTTGGTAGAGGGTACTTATTCTTTATGGTGACCCTATTAAGTTACCAGCAATCAATGCACATTCTACGAGTACCATCCTTCTTCTTCACAAACAACATCAGTGCACCCCAAGGTGATTGGCTAGGCTTAATAAAACCCTTCTCCAACAAATCCCTCGATTGCTCCTTCAACTCTTTTAACTCCGCCAGCGCCATACGGTAAGGGAAAATAGAAATGGGTTGAGTATCAGGAAGGAGGTCTATGCCAAAATCTATATCCCTTCGGGAGGAAAACTAGAAAGATCACTAGGAAAGACATTAAGAAACTCATTGACTACCAGAACTGACTCTAGAGGAAGGCCTTTGGACTCAACATCCCTAACCCTCACAAGATGATAGAGACACCCCTTAGAAGTCAACTTTTGAGCTTTAATGCAAGAAATAAACCTACCCTTGACCATGACATCATGACTCTCCCACTTAAGAATGGGTTCATTAGGAATTAGAATTTGACCCTACGGGTTCTACAATCAATAGAGGCATAATATGCATGCAACCAATCCATCCCAAGAATGACATCAAAGTCCACCATATCCAACTTAACAAAATAACAAGGCAACATGTTATGCAAAATGAAAACGGGACAATTTCTATAGAGCCTTCCAGCAACAATGGAGCACCAATAGGAGTAGACACCTCATATAGCTCACACCAACTCGGGTTTAACATGAATATTTTTGGTAACAAAAAGAGTGACAAAAGAGTGAGTGGTACCCGGTCTATCAATGCATACACATCAAAATCAAAGACTTTTAATATACTAGTGATGACATCGGGCACTTTATCTACCCCTTGTCTCCCTTAAAGAACATACAACTGATTGTGCCTTGGGACACCACCTTGTTGACCTCTCCTTCCTCTAGGACCCGCATTTGCACTTTGGCCTTGTGGATGGCCATCTCCACTGTTGTTTTGATTACAACGACAATCAATCTTCTTATGACCCACTTCTCCACAACTATAGCAAGCATTGGTGTTCCTCAAACATGGGTCATCATGGCCTCTACAAACATCTTGGGCATGTAGGATTTGATACCACACCACCACCTTGGACCCTTGGGTTGTCATTAACAAACCTCCTATTAGGAACATCGGAAGACCCTTGGCCTTGATGAAACCGTCCGCCCTTGGAACCTTGGAATCTCAAAACGAGCCTTCTTGGCCTCACCTATTCTCCTCTTTTCTCAACTTTTTCCCCTCCAATTGTTCGGCATATGTCATGAGACAGGACAATTCTATATCACCTACCAACATGGTGGCACGACACTCCCCATTAACCAAATCAGGTACGTCCACCATAAACTCGTTCATCCTAGACCTTGGCTTAGCCACTAACTTAGTAGCATATTCAGAGAGATGGTTGAATTTGAAGGCATACTCCCTCACACACATAGACCTTTCTTTAGATTCATGAATTCGGATGTGCTTTCAAAATACAACATATCCGATGTCTAAAACAAGGGATTTTGTGAGTTTTTAATGCAACTTTTTTATGGTTTTTATGTGTTCTTTGTGTTGTTCTTGCAGAAAAGTTAGGTTGGCATGCTTTTGAAGAAAAGTGCAGACTTTGCTGAAGTACAGGACATACGAGCTCACCTACGAGTCGTAGTCCAAGATATGAGTCGTAGGGTGAGTTGTAGCAAGAAAAAGAGATCAAAAATCATAAAATTTGCTAAGTGGAGGTCACCCCTATGAGGCCATCCTACGAGTCATAAGTCAAACTATGAATCATATGGGTGGATTCATAGCAGAAATCAGAGAGCCAAAATGTTGGACCAAAAACTAGAGGCCTAGACTATGAGAGGAACATATGAGTCATAGCCCAAGCAACGACTCATACCAGTGGGTCATACCAGCTGAGTCCAAGATGCCAAGATCCTGATACATACAACTCATACGGTGACCTACGGGTCATACCTGCAAGGCATACCAGCTGCCAGCTATCTTTTCTGTAGAATTTTTAGGGTTTATTTGTACACACTATATATACATTAAGTTAGGGTTTCATTTCAAAGGTGATATCTGACATTGTAGACTTAGGAATTTGCCTTTGAATATTCTCTCAAGAATATTTTAGGGTTCTTAGTTTAATTTCACTATATATACATTAAGTTAGGGTTTCATTTCAAAGGTGATATCTGACATTGTAGACTTAGGAATTTGCCTTCGAATATTCTCTCAAGAATATTTTAGGGTTCTTAGTTAAATTTATTTTTTTCTTTTGGAAAACCCATTTTGGGATTGCAAATATTGCTTTGTACACTTTGTCAATCTGTCAAGCTTTGGGTTTGCAACTTGTGGTGTCTACACTCTTCATTGTTCTCGGTAGAACTCTCAACCATGTCTTGTATTTGCATTCTTATTTGTTTTGCCTTATCCATGAGTAGGTAAGCACCCATAACTTGGGATCATGGGAACCATGGGTAGTTGACTTGAAATAACCTAGGTTTATTGCATCTCTATGATTGGGGGTTTGCATGTATTACCTATTTCCCTTCACTATGCTTGTTACTTGGTGATGGCCAACATAAAACCCCGCCAACTATCACGATCCCGACCAAGGTAGTGATGAATAGGAAAAGAGAAGTAGATGATAGGATTCGATTGATGTGTTCTTATCTAATCAACCAAATCTGACCAAGGGGATGTTGACTGGGACAATAGGTAACGGTTCGTTGGCACGCCATATTGGCCGACCAAGTGCTATGGTGAAATTCGACCTTCACCTTCACAAAAGAGCTACAAAAACCTAAGTTATTGTACTGCATGCGAATCTCCAATTGTAGTTATGTTATCTAGGGTAATCGAGTCAATGAGCCATAGGGAACACAATTCCCAAGTTGTCCCTAAAATTGAGTGTTTTCTCGTGTTATAATTTAGTGTTTATTTTACTTTATTTTTTAATTAAAAATTTTGAATTACAAACCCCTCCCCCGCCATTTAGAGATTGTAGTTATAAATACTTGAAATGATTAGTAGGGAAGTCTTGTAGTCAAGTCCTGTATTCCTTGTGGATTTGACCCTAACTTTCAGTTAGGTTAATTGCTTACAGCAACCACTTTCTTATTGGAGCATGAACATCATCAAAAATTATGGCGCCCTTGCCGGGGTATATGGCTAGGCTTTGACTTGAATTCACTATTAGTTAGTTCTTGTATAAATTTCTATAGTCTCCTATATTTTACTTTTACTCTTGTTGTTTTCGTTGCTCAATCTTCTTCACAGGTCTATCTGCACCATGTCGAAAAAGAAGCATTACGTTACTAGTGACCTGCTAGAAACATCGCAAAGACATGTCCTCATTTATGGGCAAGAGTCAGAAAACACCCAAATTCCCTGCAACATTTCACTTCAACTCTTAGAGGAGTACTTGGGATGAGGCATGCTGCTTGGGATGGCATGGCTCTCCAAACCTTACCCATGACTTTAAGAGCTGATGCAGTAGAATGGTGGTCAATACTCCCAATAGATGTTTTCTCAAATTAGGGAGAGGTGCAAAGGGTTTTCCTCATGCATTTCTATAAACGGCCCAACAAATAGGAAATTCAGGACAACATTTGCAACTTTAAGCGGGTGCCTGGCGAAACACTTGGAGCAGCTTGGGAGAGGTACAAGAAATTCCTGGGGCATAAGCGAGACCACAATCTCTGATGGTGTGTTGGTAGCAAGCTTCTATCGGGCACTAACCTCCGAATAACAATGGCATACTGAAGTATAGTTTGGAGGCGAATGCTAGGTATTCGTAAGGCAACCATTTAGGGAGATTGCCTAGTATATGGACAAGTTATCTACAATGGATGAAATCTACCAACTCTTTACAAGACAGGCGAGACCATCCACCAGTGTATTGAAGGGAGCCCCAAGCAATCCCAATAGATAGAGTGTGCCAATTTGGCCAAGGTTGCCCCAGCAGCAGTGCTGTGCTGAGAAGCTGATAAAGAATGAGTACATGCTCGAGCAAGTCCTGACCAAAGCCAATGAGCAAGATTAGATTGTTCGGGAGATAAAGTTTGATGTTCTTAAAGGTAACTACAAAGTGGAACAACAAACTATACCAATGCAAAGGCTTGGAGACATGATGGAGCAGCTTGCTGAGAAGCTTGAGGATGTGCAAGATGAGTAAAGGAAGAGTATACGGACTAGCAATGAGACTCATGGAGAAGTATGATTATCCATGATGGCATGGTCGAGCCATGACGTTAAACAAGGAGCTTCTTAGGAGGCAACCCAAGCATCTTTTGTGTTTTGGTTTTTTTTGAGACATTTTCACTTAACTTGTTGGATGGTAGTTTAATATCTTGTTGTGATTATTAAGACTTTGAGCCATTTGTATCAATTTGCATCCTAGTGTATTGTAAGTAATGGTTTGCAAAAACAAATCAGGAACTGAAGAGTAGAGGAAATTATGCTTGGAACAGCCTCTAAGAGTAGGCCTACGAGTCATAATAAATGCTATGACTTGTAGTCATGCCTCGTAGAGGGAGCAGTGAGCACCAGAAGTTGGCACATGCACTCTAAGCCAACCTTATGATTCGTAGGGTCCCTTACGAGTGGTAAGTAGGGGTCATAATACCCAGGTATGAAATCAAGAGTTTCTCAAGTGTTGGGTTTGCTATGATATCAGGACCTACGAGTTATATGACGTCCTACGCCTCGTAGTTAGGGTCTCGTAGACCCGATCTACAGAATTTTAAAAGGTGACCCATTTTGAATATTAAAACACTAACGTCTTCTGGCTCTTCATGCTCTTTCATGAAATGGTTGTTTTCACCTTATAACTCCCTCTAACCTCACTTTTCACTATTTCATTTATCCCCTAAATTATCCCTTCACTAACATTCCCCAACAAGTGAATTTGCAACCAAGAACTCGGTCTTCTTGTTCTTCTTCTCATCATTCATTCATCTGGTAAGTTCTCGTGGTTAAGTTTGGTATATATCTAAAATAGACTTGTCTTATGGGTTCTTGAATGAATGTTTTATGATAATGATTAGCAAAACCATGTGAAAGTGATTGTAGTAGTATGAAGAATGTGATGTATAACTGTCTATATCCCTGTAAAGAGTCGATTCTTGACTTTTATCCTTGTTAGGTGACTTTGATGTCGGTTGTTATGGCCATGTGCTTTTGTTTTGTATTTTATGGGTCATTATCTTGTGAAGAACCTGTTGGGTTGAATTTGTTGGGTTGAGGGATGTTATAATTCTACTAAGGCGAATTACTCATGCATAAACTTGATGTATCTCTTGAATGTACTTTCTTGTTTTCAATATTAGAGTGTTTTGAATAGAAAGGGAAGGATTCATGTTTTGTTTTGAGATAATTGGTAATGAAGAGTGTTTAGGTTTACTGCAATGTCGCCTATGTTATTGTTTTTGTGACCCCTGATGCTTTCTGGTTAGTTGTTGGTCTTTGTGGAAAGGTTAGAGACACCCACAGTGCTCTCTGTTTTCTGTTATGAGGACCTACTACAAGTCGTAGGTCTCCCTACAAGTCGTAGTGGCCCTTCCTAGAAGGCAACAGTCATCTATAGTGCCTTAACATTTTCCATGTGAGACTCACCTATGACTCGTAGCATCTTTATGAGTCGTAATGGTGGTTTCGTGGCCTGGATATGAATTTTCAAAATATTTCTGGAATGAGATACGAACCCAGACTACGACTCGTAGGTTACCCTATGAGTCGTACCTACATCTCGTAGTTGATTCCAAAATGCATTTTTATCTGTTGTCTTAGTTCAATGAGGTTGCAGTACGACTCGTGGGTCATCTTACGAGTCATACGATCACCTCGTACCTGCAACCCTGCACCTGGTTCAATTGTTTTACTTAAGTAATCTTATTGTTTCATTTTTGATTGTTTCATTTGTTAGTTGTATGATTGGAACAAAACATCATGGGACTCATGCTTTGATATGTTGCCAATTTTGCAGAGATAATGTCTCCAAGAGGTCAAAAGGGTGTTGCTTTTGTTTCAGGTCACCGGCTGAGAAATGAATCCTAAGATAATGATCAATCCCTTGAGGAGACAAATGTATATCCTGACCCTAAAGCTAACGTACCCCTGACACGATCACAATAAGCTAGGGTCCCAATGGAAGTCGATAGCCCCTCCCAGTTTGAAGATGAGTGTGACGAAGATGTGTCAAATGTGCTGCTTCCCTTTATGAGTTCGGTTCTCTTAAATTATCTCAAGCTCAGCCAAAAGAGACCGCTCCCCCATAGCTAGTTGATTCTACCTAAATCGTCGCCTCCACAGACCCCCAAAGCACAAGGTGGTGTGTCCCTAGGATGAAAGAGATCTATGACAAGGGACTGGAGCCTAAAAGTCAGGGGAGGCCAGTGCGGAGATTTCATAAGGAAGCTAGGTTAAAAGACTCTGGGCTGAAAGGTGTGCCGGGGTTAGAAGTTGATACCACGAGAAATTGAACAAGAGGCTGCTGAATTAGCCTATTTCTTGCGTGTACCAATCAAAGTATTTTGAGAATTTGAGAATCAGAATGTTCATTCAATTAAAGAAAACGTATATGAAAGAACCATAAAACGAGTTAAACACACCATGGGCTAGGATGGCTATCACAAGTGTTGGGAAAGTATGCCCCCTACTTGGTCCGAGAATTCTATGCTTCTTACTATGCTACTGTACGTAAGAAGCTTTCGAGGCTCAAGAAGCCCATTGAGTATCCACGGTAGAATTCCTGGTCAGAGGAGAGGTCGTCGACATCTCAGAGGAAACCATTCGGAGGGTGCAATTAAGGCCAAATTACATAATGCCACATTCCACAGCGAAGTATGATCATAGGATGGCAGACATAAGAAAGGCAGTTAATTAGAATGATGTCGGGCTAAGAACAGAGCTCCTCAAGTGGATAGCTAGACAAATTTGCGAAGAAGGTGTTGAGCCAATATGGGCTATGAACCATGTTAAGCACATTCTAAAGGCCCATCTCTCATTCAGGGCAAAATTTTATTGGTCTATTATCCACTGGTGCATCAGGCCCACATTCACAAATAATGTGATCACATGAGAGAGGGTCATGTTGTTGGCTAGAATTTTGGCAGGGTATGAAATTGATTAGGCTCGAGTTATGGTAGAGCAGATCTACGAGTCAACAGTCCGCACTCAGTAAGCACTGACGTTTCCCATTCTGATTCATAGGTTTTGCAAGGAAGCTGGTATGCTGGTGTCTCTCCACTTGGACCCTCATGTAGAGGGTTTGGGTATGATGGACCTCAGCCTAATCAAGGTTGACGAGAAGCCAATAGCCCTACAAGGAGCTATCCCACCTCTATGCCAGAGCCACTCCTGGTACAGCCTCAGATTCCAGGTTCACCTCCAGCTACTACCCGCAGTACTCCGGCTGCTGCAGAGCCTATGCCAGCAGTTAAGATCGAGTGCACACAGCCTCCAGTCCTCCAGAACCAGCGGCATCCACTTTACAAATTGATTCTCTCATGTTTGCTATTACTTTTCAGGGATTATTACACAGGGTGGCTACGGCAGAGGTCAGGCTACAGGTTTGTCAGCAAAGGTCCGGCCATGGGTTGTTCAGACTGTTTAGGACTCCAAGGAGAGGATAAAGGCATTCGCCCAAGATATAGTTGATGAGAGAGTTCGAGCGGTGGATGCCCGAGTCGATTCATTTAAGACCAAAGTCTACGGGAGGCTTGAGGGAGCTAGACCCGCAGACACAAGCACAGTGACTGAGGAGTTGGCCAAGTTTAAGGCCGACTTATTGCAGATATTAGCAGCCCCTGTTGCAGTCCTATAAGTGGCACCGGTAGGTGATAAGGCATTTGATTGGCTCACTGACCATCCATACGTATATGGGAAGAGGCCCTTTGAGCATGATGCTCAGCCAGAGCCAACTCAGTAGAGGCCGAGACCTGGGGAGGAGCCCATACCAGAGGAGGTGGTGCAGGATTCGCTACTACTAGCGGTTATTTAGAGAGATAGAGAGCAGCACACCCCAATGGAGAGGATAGCTTAGGTGTAGCTGCAGCCCAGCCTGCTGAGGAGGAGATGCTAACACAGGACCCCGCAGACCATCCTGATACAGGTGCTTGAGCACCATGATGTTTGACCCTTTTTGACCCAGTTCTTACTTTTATTTATGGATATTCTGTTTTCTTGTTAGACAATATTATTTTGATGTTGGTTTTTAAATATTTTATGTTGTATAATGCTTCTTATTTTGGTCTTGGATATTGGTTTTTAAATGTTGGTTTTTAATGTATATATATCTAAGTCTATATTTTTGTTATGTTCGTCTTAGTATGTGTATTTACTTTGAGGACAAAGTATCCTATTTTGGTAGGGTGTGGGAAGTTATGGATTAAGGTGAAGTCTGAGTAGCCTCAAGTCCATAACTTTCCCTATTTTTGATCCCAAGGTTTTCTTGCCGTGTTTTTTTTTCTTGTGGATGTTTAATTTTCTATTGAACCCGCATGTTTTAGGTAGTGTAGATAGTTTGTAAATACATAGTGTTGTTAACTGTTGGCATATACATAGCTTTTAAATGTTCTTTAAATTTTGGTAAAAAAAGAATTAGGTACCATCAAAAAAATTCTGGATTGTGGTTGTTGATGCATTCATACATTTTGAGTATCTGGCAATGTTTGTTCTGATATTGTGAAGGTAAGCAAAGGCTAAAAACCTGACCTGTGAATCTATACTTGATTGTGTGTGCAATGCCATGTGTGTTGTGAGCTTATTTTGATGCATTCATGCATCATGTATGGACTCATAACTTGCCTTTAGTACTCTAATATTGGTTTGGTTATTTGGTTGATTTGGAAGGGATCTTACGCCTTTGTTCTGTTAGTAAGCCCACTTTTGCATAAATGACCTACCAAATGAACTAGTGAAACTCTTGTTCCAAATGTTTGAGCCTCTTATGTAGTCATTCTTTTTTGACACCTTGCTAACTTAACCTTGATTGATGAAATACCTTGATATTAGCCCTGTTCTATCCTTGAACATGTGAACCTTAATTGAGGTTAAAATCCTAAATTGAGGGTGGCTACATTGGTGGCCCTAGTTTGAGGCATAGATATTGTGTACTTCACCTTAGGGTAAAAGCCTAAATTAAGGGTGGCCTTTTTATTGTGGTAAAGAGCAAAAATAAGGTGGTTAGTTAGGGAGGAAAGAAAGAAATGAATAATCATGAACCGGGTGAAGAACAAAAAAGAAAAGTGCCTTGAGTTGAAAAGATTTGGAAAAATGAGTTTGAAATTGAGGCACTGCTGAAAAAGAGAAAGAAAACACCCTGGAAAAGCTTGAATTGGTGGAATAAGGGTGAATTTAATGAAAATGGATGGGTTATGAAGGTAAAGGTGTTGGTAAGCATGGTTCAAGGATAGCTTTTAGTCACTACTTGCCTAAAATGCCTTACCAAAGCCCATTGAACCTAAGTTACAAGCTCTTAAGTCCTAAAGGATCCAAATTCATTTTTTCACCAAACCGAAAGATGAGTATAGGGGCAAGCTTATGGTGTCAGTCATTGTGCATGAATTTCGATTGTGAGAGTGAGAATGCTTCCTTAGTCCCTAAATTTTTAATGTTTTTTGAGTGAGTGTGAGGGACTTCTTTCTGTGAGGGCATTTGCACTACTTGAGTAGCATATGACTATACTAGTGATTGTGGAGGGTTAATGCTCCTTATCTTGTCATAGTTGGATTGTCAGGTATGTCATTGTGTTCTTGTTTACTGATTGACCTTGCAAGCTTGTTTTGAAAATGGTGGTTGGGTACCTAAATTAGAGGAGTTGATGTATATGTCATTAGTATAATTACTATGTATTTCTCTTTGTCTACGTAGATTGAGTCATCGCTTGAGGACAAGCAAAAATTTTAATTGAGGGTGTTGAGGTGCTGTCAAAATACAACACATTTGATCCCTAAAACAAGGGATTTGTGAGTTCTTCATGCGACTTTCTATGGTTTTATGTGTTTTTTAAGTTGTTCTTGAAGAAAAGTTAGGTTGATATGATTTTGAAGAAAAAGTTTTCTTTGCAGATTTTGTTGAAGCATAGGACATACGAACCCACCTACGAGTCGTATCCCAAGCTACGAGCCCACCTACAAGTCGTAGCCTAAGCTAAGAGTCATAGGGTGAGTCGTAGCAACAAACAGAGACCAAAAAATCATAAAATCTGCTAAGTGGAGGTCACCCCTAGAGGCCATCCTATGAGCCGTAAGTCTCACTACGACTTGTATTGGTGGACTCGTAGCAGGAATTAGAGAGCCAAAATGTTGGATCAAAAACTGGAGGCCTAGACTATGAGAGGAACATACGATTCGTAGCCCAAGCAACGACTCGTACCATTGGGTCGTACCAGCTCAGTCTAAGATGTCAAGATCCTGATACGAGACCCCGATTGCGACTCATAGTCACCCTACGAGTCGTACCTGCAAGGCATACCAGCTGCCAGTTGTCTTTTCTGTGGACTTCTTAGGGTTTATTTGTACATATTACAAATACATTTAGTTAGGGTTTCATTTTACAGGAGATATCAGACATTGTAGACTCAGGAATTTGCCTTTGAATATTCTCTCAAAAATATTTTAGGATTCTTAGTTTAGTTTATTGTTTTCTTTTCGAAAACCCATTTTGGGATTGCAAATCTTGCTTTGTACACTTTGTCAATCTGTCAAGCTTTGGGTTTGCAACTTGTGGTGTCTACACTTTTCATTGTTCTTGGTAAAATTCTCAACTATGTCTTGTATTTGCATTTTTGTTTGTTTTGCCTTAGCCATGAGTAGCTAAGCACCCACAACTTGGGGTTGTAGGAACCATGGGTAGTTGACATGAAATAACCTAGATTTATTGCATCTCTATGATTGGGGTTTTGCATGTATTGTCTATTTCCCTTCACTATGATTGTTTTTTGGTGGTTGCCAACACCGAACCTTGACTATAATCACGATCCGTACCAAGGTAGTGACGAATAGGAAAAGGAAAGTAGATGACAGGATTCAGTTTATGTGTTCTCGTCTAATCAGCCAAACCTAACCAAAGGGAGGTTGTCTGGACAATAGGTAACAGTTAGTTGGCACGCCATGGTGGCCGACTAAGCGCCATGGTGAAATTCGACCTTCACCTTCACAAGAGGGTTAGAACAACCTAAGTTACCATCTTGCATGTGAATCTCCAATTATAGTTATGTTATCTAGGGTAATCGAGTCAACGAACAATGGGGAACATAATTCCTGAGTTGTCCCTAAAATTGAGTGTTTTCCTACGTCATAGTTTGGTGTTTATTTTACTTTATTTTTGAATCACAAACCCCTTTCCCCCATTTATCGATTGTAGTTATAAATACTTGAAATGATTAGTAGTGAAGTCTTGTAGTCAAGCATGCATTCCCTGTGGATTTGACTCTAACCTTCAGTTAGGTTAATTTTGCTGACAGAGATTGCTTTCTTATTGGAGCGTGAACATCATCAAATTCCATCATTTTGGCCTCCCTTAGCTCAACAGGGAAGAAACGGTTGAGAAATCCTTCCTTGAACTCCTTCCAAAGGACCATATTGTTGTTCTCCTTCTCCTCCTTCCATTGAGTAAACCACATGCAGCCACCCCCTTGAGTTGGTAAGTTGCCAACTCCGCCTTTTCCTCCGATCTAACTCCCATAATATACAACACTTTGTACAACTCATCAATAAATTCTTAAGGATCCTCATCCACTTTAGACCCATGGAATTCCAGTGGGTTCATCCTCATGAAATCCCTCACTCTAGATGCCGAAGTAGGAGCATGAGGAGCTTGGGCCCCTTGGTTGATTTGATTAGTCATGGCTTGAGCTAACATGGCAATAACATCCCGAAACTCTTCGTGAGAAGGTTGTTCTTCGGGTGAATGAGCTCTTCTTCCTCTTGGGATATGTATGATCTAAAATATCAGCAAGCATTCATTAGGGGAAAGCCTTACCTTAACTTCCATAGCACGACATAGATCAAGAAGAAAGGAAACATTTCCTAAGATGCCTCATAGCCTCTTACTCATAGTTGTGGTGCACTTCACAACCATGAATAAGACCTAATCAACGCTGTGTTGGATGCCGAGGACCATTAACAACCTAGTGCTCTGATACCAAGTTTTCATGACCCAAGCCTAGGGCCTAGACGTGATACGGTGAATGGGAACCCGAAGGAGACCCAAACAAGCCTCTTAGCATATCATTTACACATCATTTGTTCCGGAAGCAATTAAACAACAACAAGAGAGAATAAATAAGTATAAAGGGACTAAGGAAAGTCTTTAATAGCATAAATCATCAAAAGAGTCAAATCTCAAGCATAATTACATCACTTGTCCAACAATACCTCTAAACATGGAACTGGTGGGGGCCACAACATTTTCCGGACTCACCCTTATAGTCATAAGTATCTAAACAAAGATAAGAGCATCTTTACATAACATAAGATCAATAGTTATTGTCCTCAGAGTTGAGGACTCACCAAACTTGCTTCAAGAGATAGTACTAGCCACGTGGAGGAGGAAGATGATCAAGTGGAGCTCTGGTTCCTACATGGTAACATCATGTAGGCATAGAGTATGCGTTAATATGTTTTAATATATTAAGTATGTAGGATGCAATGCAACAAGAGATAGGCCACATATTCAAAATGCATATACATAGGCAAGAGATAGTATATTAGCAACATGGCATACATGACCAATGCTTGAAGTAAAACATGCTTAGATAGAACATAATACATGTGTAGGAAGAGACCATCATCATAGACCAAGCAACTAATACTTGGAATCCAAGGCATATCACGTCCTTGGAAGGTGAGTGAGGTATCTATCTCTCAATTAGTAATACGGGCCTAGCACCCTCCGACAAGGTGGCCAAGGTATATACCCCTTGACATGGTAGTACGGGCCTAGCACCCCCCGACAAGGTGATTGAGGCATAGCACCCCCTCAACAAGGTGTGGTCAACTTGCAACACTAAAGATACTTTTCAAGAAATCAACACATATATACATCCCTTTCATCATCATAAAGTCGTTTAACTCATAAGCCATGCTATAGACCTTCAATAACTCAAGAACCCTTAACGGGACATTTTATCAAACACTTGGCGGGTGTGTAAAGATAGTTCAATAGTGAAATCATGTGAGAAAACTTAGAGTAAATCCACCCACCAACACTTGGTAATACCCTCATGCAAGATACATTAAAATTCCTCATCAAATCTCATAATATATCATAGATTTGTAGCTCAAAACACGCTTAAATAGTCAACAATTCATGAAACCCTAACATAGTTTATAATCAAATTCATAATAAGAGATACTCGTAGTTAATACAACTTGAAAACATGCAATTTACTTAAAAAGGAAGGCTGGGTACCATGGGTGAAAGGACCCAATGGTTGAAACACACATACCTCAAATTTGGGGATTTCCTTGAAGAAGATTTGAATGAGAACTTGAAGCTTGAATGAATTTCTTGAGATCCAGAATGAGTTTGAGTCACTTGAATTTTGGTGAAATATTTGTCTAAGTGTTATACAGGGTTTTGGGGAATGTCTTGACTAATATGGGGTTGAAAAATGACTAACTATAGGTGTTTTTATGCATAGGAAGGCTTAGTCCCAAGACCCCAAGGCCTTGGACCAAAATAAAGAAAACAGGTACTGGTCCGTGCCCTGGCCGCGTCGCGCCAGGGGCACGGGTCGATTCTGTTTTTCATCGACTTTGGAAAATCAAATTTCAATAAGGTTGCTCTAAAATCGGGGTTGTACCCATCTCCCACTCAATTTTACACGTTGATCATGAATATGAAGTCAGATTTTCAATATCACGCACGGATTTTAAGATATATGGAAATTACGATTATGGACATTTCCGAGGCACTTTTTGGGGTCAATTCAAGGATATCCATTGAAGAAATTCCACACACTTGAAAGGGAAAAATCTTAGTAGAAGTACTGAATTTGAAGTTTGGAGGTGATGAACCCTAGGTTATTGCTTGAGAGGATTTAGAGCATAAATGATTCAATTTCCTAAGTATTAAGCGTATGTGAGGAGGTTTAATCGATCAATCCCCCTTTAAACCCACTTAGAATAGGCCAAAACTTCATGGTATAGGAGTTGAAGATCTTTTTAAAAAAAAAAAAGATTGAAACAACCCTGATTAAAAGGTTGTCAAAACCTTTCTTTGGAGATTAGCCATGGACCATGTTTTAATCTACGGGCTGTCAAAAGGCTGTCAAAGCAATTTGATTATATTTCTCCACCTGCTTCAATTAGGATTTTACAATATTATTCCTAATAAACTATTTTCTCAGTTGTTTTAGCTGTAATATTGTTATATTATCCTAATCAGTTATTTTAGGTCATGTAAATGCTAGAATTAGGATAAAACAAGCACAAATCATAAATTTGGTCTTTCTTTCTAAACTGAAAATATAAAATGAAATAATTATTTTAATATGTTCTAGCGATTATATTTACGTCAAAAAGGAACTACTTTTACAAAAAAATTGTACAATATAAATGAATCAAAACTTTATGTATATTACTTGAAATGATATAAATAGTGCTACAAGTCATAATAATTGCTATTCAATAATTTTGATTCTTGAAATTTCATCAATATCATATAAGTTGTGACAAAGAGAGTAACATAAATGAAGCGACTATAACTCTAATAATTAATAACTTTAAAAATTTAAAACACATTTAAAAATCTATTGACATTATAAAAATCGAGATAAAAAATATATATTGGGTCTGTTCGAGCACGGGGCTCATAACTAGTATACGTATATAAGACATAATCTTGGGCCTGCCCATGTGACACTCTCACATAATTCTTATTTATTTTTCTTTAATAATTCAACATTTTAAAAATCAATTAAATAACCTAATAGATGTTAACAGAACTCAAAAGGCATCATTTTTAATGAAACGGTACTTTAGTCTGTCTCAACCATTCGAAAAAATCATAATCATTTGGAAAAGTAACAATCCTTCAAAAAAGCCACAAACTTTCAAAAAAGTCGTAATCCTTCAAAAAAAAAGTCACAACTTTTCAAAAAAGTCATAACTTCTCGAAAAAGTCACAACCCTTTGAAAAACTCTTTATAAAAGTCATAATCTTTCAAAAATGTCACAACCTCTCGAAAAAGTCATAATAACCCTTCGAAAATGTCATAGCTCTTTAAAAAATTTACAACTTTACAAAAAAATCATAATTTCTTAAGAAAGTCAAAAGTTTCGAAAAAGTCACAACTCTTTGAACAAAAAATCACAACCTTCGAAAAAGTCACAATCCTTCAATGTGAAAAATTATCCACTTTTAAAATATATTGAAAATTGATTTTTAAGTTGGAGTATTATAGTATTCTCTTTAGAAAAGTCACAACCCTTAGAAAAAGTCACAATCCTTCAAAAAAGTCACAAACCTTCGAAAAAGTTACAACCTTCCAAAAAAGTTACAACTCTTCGGAAAAGTCAAAACCCTTCGGAAAAGTTACAACCCTTCGAAAAAGTAATAATCCTTTGAAAAAGGCACAAATCTTTGGAAAAAGTATGGCTCTTTGAAAAAGTCACAATCTTTTGAAAAAGTCACAATCCTTCAATGTGAAAAATTATCTACTTTCTATATATATATATATATATATATAGGATTGGGAGCCCACCTATGTGGCGCCACCACAATCCATCAATCTCTTTTCCTTTGTAGATTTAAAATTTTGCCCTTTCCTTGCACCCCATTGCGCCCTTTCTCCACCTCCTTATAAATCGTACTCTTTCCCCTCAAAATCAGACTTCGACAACTGCCACCTTTGTCGACGCCCAAACACCTGTTTCGCTAATTTCATTTTCCCACAAATGCAGAGGCGACACTAAGAAAACCCTTTGTCAGCACGAGGAGGTACTTTTGCCTCTAATTACAGGGCCACAAAAATGATTACTTTCACCCAAAATATTGTGCCTAAATCATTGTTAATCCAATTGCTAAGACATGGAAACGAATACTTTCAAGCAACACCACCATCGGCAACGACCAAAATAGTTTTTCGCCAATTGCGTTTTCCCAAAAATATAGAGATGGCACTAAGAAAGCTCTTCATCACCACGAAAAGGTACTATCACCTCCAATTACAGGGCCACTAAAAAGAATACTTACAACCAAACTATTGTCCTTGAATCATTGTTTATCTAATTGTCGAGGCATGAAAACGAAAACTCTCAGGCAACACACCCTGTTTCACCAATTGAGTTTTCCCACCGGCAATAAGAAAATTCTTCATCACCATGATGAGTAAACATATCGTACGGATCGAATGCTTACTCCTCCATCCCGAGCCTTTATGATAAGGCCAACATGCTTTGCAACCGATGAATACAAAGTACGTTGAAAGAGTAGAAGGCCAAAAACTAAAGCCGCCACAATTTCATTATTCAGTATTGTAGTAATCTCCATCACTGCAAATTTCTCAAAAGAAATAAACTTACCGAGAAACATCTTCATCTCGACAAAGGTAACCATTATTCCACAGTTCCTATGTATTGAACTTAAAAGATACTGAAGTACTGTTTTTTCCAACTATTGTTTCAGGTAAATTCAATTCCGAATATTCTCATCGGTAGAACACAGAGTTTTCCTATATTCCACAAACTTCTTCTCTAGATAGGAGTGCTTGAAACACATACTAAATGAACCATATGGATAAGTTGGGGCAAGAGCAGGACTATCACGACCCAAAATAAGGCCTAGACATGACACGGTGAATGGGGAACTCGAAGGAACCCCAGACAAGCCTCTTAGAATATCATGCACACATCCTTGGTCGCGGAAGCAAAATAGAACAACATAAGAAACATAAACAAGGGAAATTGGGACCAAGGGAAAGAGATAAACACTTGAATAACATAAGTAAGTCAAAGCTCAAACATAATATATAATTTGTCCAACAACACCTCTAACATGGAACTTAGCGGGAGCCAAGACAAGCAACCGGGCTCACCCTTATTGTCAAAGAATATTATAAATAAAGAAAGTCTTTAATACATAGCATAAGAACATAGACATTGTCCTCGGAATGCAGGACTCAGCAACTAGCTTGAATAGGAGCCACTAGCCACATGGAGGAGGAGGATGACCAAATGGAGCTCCGGTTCCTACATGGTAACATCATGTAGGCATAGAGTATGCGTTAGTATGTTTGACTATATTAAGTACTTAGGATGCAATGCAATAAGAGATAGGCAACGTAATCGAAATGCTTAAACTTAGGCAATGGATAGCATAATAACAATATGGCATGTACTAATGATGCTTAAGTAAAAACATGCTTATATAGAACATATTACGTGTGTAGAAAGAGATCATCATTTGGTTGACAGGTTTACCACCTGCCATCTTAGGTGATTGAGGTACTAATCCCTCAACTTGGTTATCGAATATAACACCTTCCATCCTAGGTGATAGAGGTATCAACCCCCAATTAGGTTAATAAGGTATCAACCCTTCAATTAGGTTAATAAACATCACACCCTCCATCAAAGTAGTCATCTCACAACACTATAGAGCAAAATACCATAGATATACATTTCTTTCATCATCATAAGTTCATTCAACTCATATGTCATGCATTAAGCCTTCAACAACTCAAGATACATAATCAAGATATTTTATCAAACACTTAGCGGGTATGTAGTGTTAGTGTTAAAAAATGCATTTCAAGAGTGAAATGTGCAAGAAATTCAATGTATAACAACCTATCAATACTTAATAACACCCTCAAGCAATATATATCAAATCTCATGATGGTTCATAAATTCATAGCTCAAAACATGCAAAAGTATAGATCATGAAATAGTGAAGTCAATGCATCTCAAAATCATGTAAATCAGCCCACCGACATCATGGTACAATCCTATCATGGGTAACTTGTAAATCATATCAAACTTCACAATAGTTCAAAGATTCCACAGCTTGAATCATGTATAGTCTCAATAGACAAAGATCACTTCATAGTATAAACTCAAAATAGATATTTATGCATCATCAACAATATTTGACAAAACCCTAACATATTTCATGCTCATATTTCATAATAATAGACACCTATAAGAAATACAACTTGAAATCATGCAATTTTCGTAAAAAGGAAGATTGCACTTCACAGGTGAAAGGAACTCATGAATGAAACCCACATACCTTAGACCTTGAATTTCTTGAAATTGAGTTGAGAAAGACTTGAAGCTTGGAATGGGGTCTTGAAATCCACAACTTGTTCTTGAGTTTGGTTTAATTCTTATTGGGGTTTGGTAGAGGCTCTTGGGAGAATTTGAGAGTATCTTCCAATTAAGAGGAGTGAATTTGATCATTAGGAGTAGGATTTAGACCTTTAGGAAGTGTTAAAATTGCATAAAAATTTCCAAAAGACCAATAGAAATAACTAAATTTACGAAATGCCATTAGTGAAACGGAATTTGGCAAAAACCTGTATACACCCCTTCACAGACGAGTTCTATAAAAACGAGCATAACTTCTTCATCCGAACTCTAAATAAGGTGAAACCAAGTACGTTGAAAAGCTAATTCAAAGAGCTTTAATTCAGTAGGTTATGGGACACCTAGTCCTTTTATGCTAAGATATATGCCCCTTTAAAGTTTACCTTCCTACCGGTACTTGTGCAAAACTTAGCTAACGGAAATTCCTTTTGACTTGGCTTGATGTAGGAGACCCACGATGGTATTTAACGACATGAATAAGCTTGTATTAGGTTTGAATGAGAGCTTGAAGTTTGAATGAGTTTCTTGAGATCCGGAATGAGTTTGAGACGCTTGACTTTGGATGAAATATTTGGTTAAGTGTTAGAGAGGCTTTTGGGGAATGTCTTTAATGATATGGGATTGAAAAATGCTAAATATAAGTGTTTTTATGCATAGGAAGGCTTAGGGCCAAGTCCCCAAGGCCTTAGGCCAAATTTGAAAAAAAACTGGCAGCCAAAATACACTGGTCCGCGATGGGTCTGTGTCGTGGAACCATCGTGCACCTTACTATTTTGTGCAAACTAGAGAAAATCAAATTTTGCAACAGTTGCTCTAAAATTGGGGTGATACCCATTTCCCACTAAACTTTGCCCCCTGAACAAGAATATAAAGTCAGACTTTTAATATCATGCACAAATTTTGAGATATATGGAAATTATGATTTTGGGTACTTCCGAGGCACTTTTGGGGGTCATTTCAATATCTCCCCCTTGGGAACATTCGTCCCCGAATGTCAAAAAAATTTACATGAGAAGCTAAATCATGAAGAAATCAACCCCAACAAGAATGCAACAATACATTTGAACACCATTTTCAAAACCTCAACATAGGCTTTAAAATCATCATGAACTATTCAACATAAACATGAATGCATGCAATGACATAGGGGCTGAAACATATGACTTAGAATCATAAAAAGGACTTGACGTGTTATCATAAGCTTGTATAAAATGAAAGAGATACAGATATTGCTCCTCCATGCCTGCTCCGGCTTCCCGAGAGACACTTTAGACTTAACGATGCTTCCAAAAGGCCTTGACGAACACCACATCCTTATTAATCAACTTTTCCACCCTTCCATCCATTACCTCCATCGAGACCTTCTCCTAATCCATCTTATCCTACACGACACCCATAACCTCAAAGAGTTCCATAGCACTAGGATCACCAACACACCTCCTCAACTTAGAAGCATGAAGAACCAGACGAAGCATATCCATATCTGTAGGCAATATCCATTCGTATGCAACCTCACCAATCCTCCTCAACACTCTCTAAGGACCCACAAACCACAAACTCAATTCCCTTTCTTGCCAAATCGGACCACACCCTATATGCCGGGGGGGAGGGGGGGTGGAAGGACTCCCAAGTGAACTCAATCTACAACACAACCACACATGGTCTACCTTAGTATCTAATAACGCCATCTGCCCCTTGAGAGAAAACCCCCCACTTTATCATTTCTCATCAAGGTCTTCAATTATATCATGGCGGGGTCAAAGTCTTGCTTTGCTTTTACCTCATCAACCAAGAAGGATCTAGAATTATTAGCCACCACTACATCACCATAGCCAACCTTTTCCAACCTAACCCCCAATCTAGCCAACCGATGGACCTCTCTAGTCACCTCAAAGATTCCCACTATCCATAATTAGCAAGCCACCCTATATGCATCAACATTCACAACATCACCCTTAAATGATCCCCAAGCTCTCCCTCACCTCTGGGAATCAACCAACATACTAACACCAAGGACCACCACAAACACAACAAGATAGGGATTAAAGACCCTATTCATGAGACCTATAGATAAAGCCGGTGCATAAGCCAATTCCAAACCACCAAATTCACAATATTGGAAAGAACATCAAGAACCCATCTTTCACCGGAACAACTCAATAGAAATGACTTAGGTTCAATACTCCTAGTTCTTACTAGATGATAAATGCAACTCTTACGGGTCGTTTGGTTTGAATATAAGTTATGATGGGATAGGTTATGTTGGGATAAGTTATGATGGGTTTATTTATCCTGGCATTAGTTCTTTTTGAGTGTTTGGTTTGTTGCACTAAAAATAGTATCCATAGGATGCTTCGTAAACATAAATTATTTCTTTCCAAAAATACCCTTATATTGAGCTTTTTTAAATATCAATTGCTAGAGCATTAGTTATTTATTTGTAAAGCAAAATATTACTAGTTCTAAACTCTCTTACCTTTCTTAATTGTTTTGCTTGTATATCTTATTTGCTCCAGTTTTGTATTGGAATAATTAAAAATGGTATGCTTTTTACTTTTTAATTAATTCAGATTTACAAATTAGTTACTCTTCCTAAAAGATGTTGTTTATATAGATAAGGTGCTCTTCTTGAATTTGTAGTATTGTGTTTGAAATTTCTATAGAAAAAACTCAAGGCTTTAGAATTGACTTTTTTTTATAAAAAGGTCTTATTTTGTTGTAAGAACTTCATACTTATTGCTAGCTAAGGACTTACGTTTGATAAAATTGTGGTGCAGAAATTTATTTTATTTTTTTAAAGAGAAGATAGTCAAATTCTTCTCTAGTTTATATTATGTTGAGATGCATCAAAATGGAATGGGTTTTTGTTACTGCAAGTGCAATGAAAAAGTGCAATGAAAAAGAGAACCTCCAGCAAGTTAAGGATTTTTCTTGTCTGACAAATATAAAGTGAAAAAGTGACAAAGGAAGGGTAGTTATGTCATTTTATAAATTTATCCCATCACAAATTGTGATGGGATTGTTATACCATTCATTAGAAGGAATAACTTATCCCTTCACTATTTATTAGTCCCGGGATAAGTTATCCTTCATTTGCCAACTAAACGGCCATTTATGTGTCACTAAAATTTTATCCTAATATTATTTTTACTTATCTCTTACACCAAATGACCCCTTAAAGATCAAATGGACCTTAAGTCAAGAGATGGACTTACCCCTTCACTACCACTTTACAATCCTCCACTCAAGTACGGGTTCATTAGGGAGTTGGAATCTAACTCTACGGGCCCTACAATTCAAGGGGACGGAATATGCATGCAACTAATTCACCCCAAGTATGACATCAAAATCCACTATATTACCTCCAACAAGTCACAAGGCAAGACCTAATGCAATACGAACACGGATTCACACCTATGAACTTTCTAGCAACAATATACTCAACAAAAGAGGTAGACATCAAAGGTTAACATAACAACTCGGGACACACAAGAAGCCCACTAGCAACTAAAAAGAATAATAAAAGAAATAGTGGCACACCGGGCCTATCAATATAAGCAAATCAAAGTCAAAGGAAACTTCAACATAGCGGTAACAATGTCGGGCGTCTTCCTCTCCTTGAGCCTCTTGATCAACATACCACCTTGTTCTAAAGGCAGATCACCCTTACACCTCTTTCGAGCATATGGACAACCAACTAACTTGTGATCTACTTCACCACAACTATAACAAACATTAGTCTTCCTCAAGCATGGGCCACCATGGTGCCTTCCACACCTTGGACACTTAGGATTAGTTCTCCCTTCATAGCCATCTTACCACTTTGAGACACCCCATCAATAGACAACCTATCATCACCTCCCTCACCTTATTGCGTTTACGAGGACAATCATTTATAATGTGACCCAACTCTCCCCAACTATAACAAGCATTAGTGCACCTCAAGCATGGGTCATCATGGCTTCTATCACATCTTGGGCACCTAGCATAAGGCACCACATCACCACCACCTCTACATTTAGCACTTTGGAACTTACCCCCAATACGGGCCCTCTTGGCGTCACTACCCCTCCTCTTACCATTCGAAGCCTCGGGGCACTCACTTGTTCATTGAATTGAGTCGTCAATTTAGTCACCTTTTTGGCCAATACCCATAAAACATTGCCGAACCTCTGCATTTGATATATCACCGTCCTGAGTAGCTCTAGACATACCCTAAAATGTAATTAGAGATTAGGAATAATCCCTAGGGGACCTAACTCTATCGCACGACATAGATCATGAAGAAGTCAAACATTTCCTAGAAAGCCTTACAGCCTCCTATTCATAGTCGTGGAGCACTTCATAACTATGAATAAAACTCTAATCGATGCAGTGTGTTGGACTCAGAGGATCATTAATAACCTAGTGCTCTGATACCAAGTTTTTCACGACCCAAAATAGTGCCTAGACATGACACGGCGAATGGGGAGCCCGAAGGAATCCCATACAAGCCTCTTAGTATATCATATACACATCCTTGGTCACGGACAAAAATAGAACAACATAAGAAATATAAAAAAGGGGAATTGGGACTAGGGGAAAGAGTTAAACACTTGAATAACATAATCGAGTCAAAGCACAAGCATAATACATAACTTATCCAACAACACCTCTAACGTAGAACTTAGCAGGGACCAAGAAAAGAAACCGGTCTCACCCTCATAGTCAAAGCATACATAAAGAAAGAGAGTCTTTAATACATTGCATAAGAACATAGACATTGTCCTTGAAATAGAGGACTCACCAACTACAGTGAATAGGAGCCACTAGCCACGTGGAGGAAGAGGATGACCAAATGGTGCTCTGGTTCCTACATGGAAACATCATGTAGGCATAGAGTATGCGTTAGTAGGTTTGAATGTACTAAGTATGTAGGATGCAGTGCAACAAGAGATAAGCAACATAATCGAAATGCATAAACTTAGGCAATTGATAGCATAATAACAATATGGCATGTATAAATGATGCTTGAAGTAAAAACATGCTATATAGAACATATTACGTGTGTAGAAAGAGATCATCATTTGGCTAATAGGTTTACCATCTCCCATCCTAGGTGATTGAGGTATTAACCCCACAACCTGGTTATCGAATGTACCACCTTCCATCCTAGGTGATTGAGGTATCAACCCCTCAATTAGGTTAATAAGGTATCAACTCCACAATTAGGTTAATGCGGTATCAACCCTCAATTAAGTTAATGAACATCACACCCTCCATCAAAGTGGTCATCTCACAACATTATAGAGAAAAATACCATAGATATACATTCCTTTCATCACTATAAGGTCATTCAACTCATATGCCATGCATTAGGCTTTCAACAACTCAAGATACACAATCTGGACATTTTATCAAACACTTGGTTGGTATGTAGTTCTTGTATAAAACTATGCAATTCAAGAGTGAAATCATGCAAGAAAATTCAATGTAAAACCACCCATCAATACTTGGTAACACCCTCAAGCAGTATACATCAAAACCCTTCATCAAATCCCACAGTGGTTCATAGATTCATAGCTCAAAACATGCAAGAGTATAGATCATGAAATAATGAAGTCAATGCATCTTAAAATCATGTAAATCAGCCCACCAACATCATGGTAAAACCCCATCATGGGTAACTTGTAAATCATATCAAACTTCACAATAGTTCATAGATTTCATAGCTTGAATCATGTATAATGTCAATAGACAAAGATCACTTCATAGTATAAGCTCAAAATAGATATTTATGCATAATCAACAATATTTGAAAAAATCCCAATATATTTCATGCTCATATTTCATAATAATAGATACCCATAAAAAGTACAACTTGAAATCATGAAATTTTGGTAAAAAGGAAGATTGGGCTTCATAGGAGAAAGGAATTCATGAATGAAACCTACATACCTTAGACCTTGAATTTTTTGAAATTGAGTTGAGAAAGACTTGAAGCTTGGAATGGGGTCTTGAAATCCACAACTTGTTCTTGAGTTTCCTTGAATTCTTATTGGGGTTTGGTAGAGGCTCTTGGGAGAATTTGAGAGTGTATTCCAATTGGGAGGAGTGAATTTGATCTTTAGGAGTAAGGTTTAGGTCTTTAGGAAGTGTTCAGATAGCATAGAGATCTCCAAAAGATCAATAGAAATAACTAAATTTACGAAATGCCATTAATGAAATGGAATTTGGAAAAAACCCGTATATACCCAGATGAGTTCTACAAAAAGGAGCATAACTTCTTCATTGGAACTCTAAATAAGGTAAAACCAAGTGTGTTGGAAAACTAATTCAAAGAGCTTTAATTTGGTAGATCATGGGCCACCCAGTTCTTTGTGTCCTAAGAGATGTTCCCCTTTAAAGTTGACCTCCTACCGGTACTTGTGCAAAACTTAGCTAACGAAAAGTCCTTTTAACTTGGCTTGATGTAGGGGACCCCGATGGTATTTAACGACATGAATAAGCTTGACTTAGATTTGAATGAGATCTTGAAGTTTGAATGAATTTCTTGAGATCCGGAATGAGTTTGGGATGCTTGACTTTGGATGAAATATTTGGCTAAGTGTTAGAGAGGCTTTTGGAGAATGTCTTGAATGATATGAGGTTGAAAAATGACTAAGTATAGGTATTTTTATGCATAGGAAGGCTTAGCCCCAAGACCCCAAGGCCCTAGGTTGAATTTGAAAAAAAACTGGCAGCCAAAATACACTGGTCCGCGATGGGTCCGCTTGGCGGAGCCATCGCACAGCCTTACTCTTTTGTGCAAACTTGGAAAAATCAAATTTTGCTACAGTTGCTCTAAAATTGGGGTTATACCCATTTTCCACTCAATTTTTCCTCTTGAACAAGAATATGAAGTCGGACTTTTGATATCACGCATAGATTTTGAGATATATGAAAATTACGATTTCGAGTACTACGAGGCACATTTTTGGGAACTTTTTGCGATCGTTTCAAGGACGTCAGGCTATTGCTCAGGGTAGCAGTGCAAAAATGGCTATAGCTCTATTTCGATATTCAGCTTCTGAAGAGGTACGTCGTCAAGTTGGGATTTCC